>JAXCGZ010004040.1:0-7500 GCA_037179515.1 Halocaridina rubra
TGTCTTCTGCTCCTCAAGGAAGCATCACAGAATTTGTTCTTGAATTGCTGTTTTAATCTTTCTTTTAGAGCTATCACTTTGCCTTGTGGGAAAAAACTCACCTGCTCTATCGGTTTGTGGAAGGAACTACGTTTTTTATCCATAAGACTTTTGTCTCTTGAGCTTAGTCGTTGCTGTTTCGAAAGTCGTACCTTTAGTCATCGTTTCTCTGAGCTTTTAACACCTTCTCATACGCTACACCTTTCTGTACTATATCCATAAGTAGTCGTACCTTTAGTCATCGTTTCTCTGAGCTTTTAAACACCTTCTCATACGCTACACCTTTCTGTACTATTTCCATAAGTAGTCGTACCTTCAGTCATCGTTTCTCTGAGCTTTTAAACCCCTTCTCATACGCTACACCTTTCTGTACTATGTCCACTAGTAGTAAAGTAAGCTTACCTTTTCTACTCTCTCCCAATTATCAGGATATTTTTTAAAGTTCTAATGCATCTTTCAAGTCCATGTGTTGCTTTAACCATTCAACTACTTTTTTCTTTCAACTCTGCCGTTTTCTGACCTACGTTCTCAGTCTTGTAGTTCCTGAATGACCCAGGCACTTCTTACTAAAAGTAAGTGATATTATTTTCCTTAAATGCCAAATATAATGTGTTTGCTTTTATTTCCTTCACTAATTCCAAAGAGAAGTTTACCACACTTCTCTTTTCATTTTCATATTTTTTAATGAATGTGATACAGAGACCGGCAAAAAAAAAAAAAACTGCCGTCATCAGGGGCGGGCACCAACAAAACATTAAGACGAAGAAATAGCAAAATTTTAAGGGCATGAAAGAAATAAGGGAATGATGCTCAATAGAAAAGAACTGGTTGAAAGAATAGTCAACGAATTGAGGACCTAGAGATATGAAAGGATTAGGCCCTGGGGTAATATTAGATCCGCTTTTTTTGAAGAAAGATAGGTAATAAGAATTAGGAAAGACAGAAGGAGAAAGAGAGTTTCAGAGTTTGGAGGTGGATGGGAAAAAGTATTCGCTGAACTTTCCAATCCGCGGGCTATAAATCTCCACACAGTACCTGTGAGACGAGGCCACTTAGCGACTCTTTTGGGGGAGAAGGATGCAACTCGCCAACTCATCAGAGCAGCGATGAGAGTAGAAACGATAGAAAAGAGAAAGGGATGATACCATAAGGCGAGGAGAAAGAGAATTCAGATAAGATGTAAGAGAAGAGTCACTGATGAGTTTAAATGCCTTAGATTTAACCCTATCCACGAGATAAGTTTAAGAAGGACCCCAGATTTGCAAGCAGTATTATAAACAGGGACGGATAAGATCTTTATAGATTTAAAGTACTTGAAAAGAGGAAAAGTAATGACGAAACAAAACAGAAGCCCCAATTTTTTTACCCAGATTTAGAAATTATGATTATGTGACTCTTTCAAGACAAATTAGAGGCCCTCTGGATTCCTAATATGTTAATGGAATTAAGAGGGTAAATTTCGTTAGTCTCGAAGACAACAGGGCTATCAGAAGGAGCAGATAAAGAGAATCAATCAGAATATTTTTTTCTTTATCCATTGATTAGTTTTAGAACGTTGACGTTTTATTCATCTATTTATTTCAAGAATATCCTCTGGATAAACAGGAATCTAGTTCTTACTTCACTGGAGATAACTCTGACATTTGGAGTGTATGGGACTTCATTCTTCTTCCTCTCGTATCCTGCAATGTGACCTCAACTCTCATGGCATGCGAGTATTTATATTCTTTTGTTATTGATACTTTATATATGGTAAACCAGACAGTGTTTTGACGAATAAGATGGCTGTCTAACACTACCTGTAACCCAAAACTTAACACCCAATAGGCAACAGTATCGCATTACAGCAGCATTGCCCATGATGGCCCTATTTCTCTTCTGCTCTTGAGGATTGTATTTCCTACCTCTGTTAGCATTTCATCCTCCATGGTGACAGGCTTATATGAATAGTGTTCCGGATATATCTCTCTCTCTCTCTCCTCTCTCTCTCTCTCTCTCTCTCTCTCTCTCTCTCTCTCTCTCTCTCTCTCTCTCTCTCCTCTTCTCTCTCTCTCTCTCTCTAAACGATTGTGACCCTCTGGAATACCCAATTTACCAAAGGAATATTTCCAGGGCCATTTATTCCATCTCCTTGATCGTCTTCCAATACCTCCTGTGAGGAATTCCATCACTACTCTTAGGAGAATCTCGCCCTTGTCAATAGTGTGCTCTCTCTCTCTCTCTCTCTCTCTCTCTCTCTCTCTCTCTCTCTCTCTCTCTCTCTCTCTCTCCTCTCTCTCTCTCTCTCTCTCCTCTCTCTCTCTCTCTCTCTCTCTCTCTCTCTCTCTCTCTCTCTCTCTCTCTCTCTCTCTCTCTCTCTCTCTCTCTCTCTCATTTATATATATATATATATATATATATATATATATATATATATATATATATATATATATATATATATATATATTTGTTTATGTCCCTTGAGCTAGTTACTGTGCCTCTCTCTCTTCATCCTACTCCTTCTAGTCTGCCGTCTCCTCCTCATCTTCCTCCGTCTTTTTCCTCCGCCTTCATTTTATTATTCTTCTCTTTCCTCCTCTTTTTTCATCTTTATATTTTACTTTCTTTCCTCTACTTATTTTCTTTTCCCTTCTCTTCCTTTTTCCTTCTTCTTCTATTTTCTTTTTCCTCTCTTTTTCCATCTCCCATCTGTCAGCTGCTTCTGTTTTTACTCCTCTTTCTCTCTCTCATTTTCTTCTACTTATTTTTCCCTCCTCTTCCTCTTTATTCTGTTATTTCTCTTTTCTCCCCTCTCCTCCTCCTCCTCCTCCTCCTCCTCCTCCTCCTCCTTTTCCTCCTACTACTTTTATATCTTTGTCTATTTCACCCTCCTCCTATTCCTTGATTTGCTTCTTATTCTTCCCTTTCCTCTTCCTCCTTCTTCTGCTATTTCTCGTTCTTCCCTTTGTTCTTGCTCCTACTTCTTTGTCTTCTTTTACTTTCCTTCATCTTCCTTTTTCTATAGCTTTCTTCCCCCTCCTCTTCCTACTTCTTCGTCTTCTCTTTCTTCTCCAATCTCTTCCTTCTGCTGGCTAGTACAGTGGTAACGCGCTGGCTTCGCATTCACGAGGTCGAAAGATCGGTTCCCGTCCAAGACCGAGAGTTTAAGCTGTTTACTAGCAGATACTGCTGTGGTTGGGCACCACAGTGGGGGGTTGGGGCTTGCCCCGGCTGACGAATACCCATTGCATTGTAATGGAAATAAAGGTTTATTATTATTATTATTATTATTATTATTATTATTATTATTATTTATTATTATTATTATTATTATTATTATTATCTTTCCCCCCTCCTCCTTCTTCCTCCTCTTTTACTTGCCCTCTTCTTGCCCTTCTTCCTTTACCTTTTTTTTCGCCCTCTTCCTCCTCCCTCATCTGCTTCTTTTTCTCTCACTCCTTCTTCCTTTTCCACTCATTTTTCTTCTCCTCCTCCTTTTTCCTCCTCTTCCCTCCTCCTCTGCTTATTTTTTTTCTCTCTCTCCCTCCTCCCCGTACTAGCAGCCTACACCACCTCCTACTAAAAGTTTAAGACATTTTGAAAGAGAGACTCACCGAATTTGAGGTTCAGAGGAAGGGTCGAGAGGACTTGAAGAATCTCTTGGGTTCCAATAGGGGGAAAACAGGCACGATACAAAACGTTTTCATTATTATTATTATTATTATTATTATTATTATTATTATTATTATTATTATTATTATTATTATTATTATTATTGATTATTATTATTATTATTATTATTATTATTATTATTATTATTATTATTATTATTATTATTATTATTATTATTATCATTATTATTATTATTATCTATTATTATTATTATTATTATTATTATTATTATTATTATTATTATTATTATTATTATTATTATGCGAAGGGATTCTTATATGACATATATCCAACGACAGTCCAAGAATGGGCTTTTACTCTGACCTGGCAATCCCCCTTACAGTATAAATACCTAATGCCCATAATTGTATTGGTCACTGATGGTTAATTGGAATCTTTAATTTTTTTGTTTGTGAAAAGAATCTATCTGACTTTTATGTACACTACTTTAAAGAGTGACGTGGTCCCTAGTAAGGCAATGGTAGAGATCGCGTGTCGGGAACAGACAAGCCTGACTAACACGTGTTCTGTGTCGCCGACTTGCATCTAGCCTTCATTCCCTTCTTCAGCATGTCTGTGTAAACCCCCCAGTCGAATTGGGACCCAGTGAGACACATAAATCGATAAAGAAAAACATAAATGAATGAATATATGAGATTACTAAAATGGCTGTCATCAGAAATACATGCCAAAGCGAAGATGGTTAAGTGAGCTGGTTGGCTTTTATTTACGAAATACACAATCTTTGCTAAATATATACTTCCTTTGGGAAGGGAAGATGAGAGAGAGAGAGAGAGAGAGAGAGAGAGAGAGAGAGAGAGAGAGAGAGAGAGAGAGAGAGAGAGAGAGAGAGAGAAGAGAGAGAGAGGAGAGAGAGAGAGACTTGATAAGGGTTACGAATATCGAAACTACAATTCCACTTCAAGATTGTCACCCAAACACTTGGTGTGTGGGAGAGAAAAAGAGAAGAGACATCCAAGGGAAAGAGCAAAAGACAATGAACAGACAGAAGAGGAGGAAAAGGCGAGAGAGAGAAAAAAAGAAAAATAATAATAATAATGGTAATAATAATAATAATAATAATAATAGTAATAATAATAATAATAATAATAATAATAATAATAATAATAATAATAATAATAAAATAATAGCAATAATAATAATAATAATAATAATAATAATAATAATAATAATAATAATAATAATAGTAATAGTAATAGTAATAATAATAATAATAATAATTATAATAATAATAATAATAATAATAATAATAATAATAATAATAATAATAATAATAATAATAATAATAATAATAATAATAATAGTAATAATAATATAAAGAGAGAGAGAGAGAGAGAGAGAGAGAGAGAGGAGAGAGAGAGAGAGAGAGAGAGAGAGAGAGAGAGAGAGAGAGAGAGAGAATACAAAAGAAGAGGAATACATAAAAAACACTTCGAAGAAAGAGAGAGAGAGAGAGAGAGAGAGAGAGAGAGAGAGAGAGAGAGAGAGAGAGAGAGAGAGAGAGAGAGAGAGAGAGAGAGAGAGAGAGATCCCAACAGAAATCGATGAGAAACATGCCAGCTTCTAGTGACCAACACGAATCACAAACACGAGCCGTGGGTATTATTTTTTTTTAACCCTCTTTCATACAAGAGTCATCATCCCCTTTATAAGGTGGTGGCTGAATCAAAGCAAAGCCTCTACTCTTTTCAGGAGGAAAATATACAGGGAGTATTCCCCGTCACCTTTCTTCGCCTCATTTGTCGACTTTTACGACATGTAGAGCAATACATAGGGGGTATCCATGTGTTTTGTGAAATATAGACCAGAATTGGACGTGATTCAGCTATTTTTGTTTTCCACTGACTTTTCTCCCCAATTATTTGACTTTAGAGACTTACCGGGAACACGGAGATGGTAGTCTTGCCCCTCAACCCCAGCATTCGATTTTTTTTTTTTTTTTTTTGTGATTCCGCCATATTCGCCCTCCATTTTTTTTTTTTTTTTTTAGGGGAAAAAGGCAGACCAGAATTGTATGTGATTCCGCCATATTCGTCCTCCATTCACTGGTCTTCCTATGATCCAAACAGCCTAATCAGCCTTAACATTCGTCCGACCAGCAATAGCTTCTCATCCAGTTTATAGCCAACATGATTGCGAGCTGCCTAATCTGACAGTTGCATACACACCATGCGAGAGAGAGAGAGAGAGGAGAGAGAGAGAGAGAGAGAGAGAGAGAGAGAGAGAGAGAGAGAGAGAGAGAGAGAGAGAGAGAGAGAGATTGGAATGAAACTTTCTCCCTTTAGAATAATTGTGTGTGAGAGATATAAAGAGAACGTATGTGGTTTTGTGTGTGAGAGAAAGAGAGAGAGAGAGAAAGAGAGAGGATAGAAAGTTTCCTCCCTTTAATGTGACTGTGTGGGAGATATATAGAAAGTGTGCATGAGAGAGAGCGAGAGAGAGAGAGGAGAAAAATACCCTCTCTCTAATGTGGCTCTTGTGTGGTATATAGAAAGTGTGAATACGAGTGAGAGAGAGAAAGAGAAAGAAAGAGTTTGTAATGAGGATTTCCCACTTAAGGGTATGTGTGATAAAGTGAAAATATGGAGACTGAGTGTAAGAGAGAGAGAGAGAGAGAGAGAGAGAGAGAGAGAGAGAGAGAGAGAGAGAGAGAGAGAGAGAGAGAGAGAGAGAGAGAGAGTTTTGTGCTTTACGCTGTGTGAAAAAAGAGAGAAGACTAAAGATATTGAGTGTGTTTGTGTGTGACAGAGAAAAGGTGAAAAAGAGATATGGTAGTGAAAATGTGTATGCACGCACATACACAAAAATAGAGAGAGAGAGAGAGAGAGAGAGAGAGAGAGAGAGAGAGAGAGAGAGAGAGGAGAGAGAGAGAGAGAGAGAGAGAGAGAGAGAGGATCGTGGGTGAATTATTGCAGCGTAATATTGGGGAATACATTTGGTTTATCGATGGAAGGCGCTGAAAGGACGTTTTCAGGCGGAATGTTGGGAGAAATGGAAAGGCGATGACAAAAGAAGAGATAAATGCCACACAAAAAGCGAAGTCTAGCTAAAAACAGACGTAAGGGATAAGACAGATAATATTTGAAAATGGAATTAAATATTAAAAACAGACTTATCCGATGAGAGATAGTTTTGGATTGACTTAAATGATGCAAGGATCAAAACGCAATGAACGCGGACGGTGGAATAGAGTGAAATTGAAAAAGGTTAAATGACTCACAACTGGAGAAATCCGACTAAGAACAGACGTAAGTAATAAGTTGGATAATATCTGAAAATAGAGTTTAGTTGGTAGAAATAACTGAACACCAGGAAAGCAGATTGCAGAAGCTAACTTAGAAAATGGTCATTGAGACAAATACAGAAGGTGGGCTAAAAGCAAATGTAAGCAAGAAGACAGATAACATTTTGATATAGAATTAAAGGATGGCAAGAGCAAACAGAAGAATCAAATGGTTTGAGAAAACAAGATCAAAATAACGCCATGTTGTTAAACCAGACGAAAAATCCTTTTGGCAAATAGTTTGAAAAGGAAATTATGTGATAAATCAAGAGACATGGGACATACTAAAGAAGAAAAGAGAAAATGAGAAAGAAATGAGAACTTGCACATAAGAACAGAGGTAAAGCGATAAAGCAAATGGTTCGGAAGTAGAGTTAAATGATAAATGGGCCATATAAAATAGACAATAACATAGGAATAGGAAAAATGAACCTAACTAAAAACAAAAGCAGATGATTAGCCAAGATGAGGAAAAACGATAAAGAAAAACTATTTAGTAAGTAGAA
>JAXCGZ010004040.1:10000-15000 GCA_037179515.1 Halocaridina rubra
TATAGATATATTAACCTCCTCTCGAAGACTCAAGAAGAAATACAGATAGATATACTTTTTGTATTTGTATAATACTGACGAAGCCCATACGGACATTATACGACGATACGCATTACTCTACTTATGTATATCTGCATATATTTCTACACTTTGTATTTTGTGAAACATATCTATGCTCATATCCTATGATGAAAAATATTAAGCACTATACTCTGCCCTCTTGTATGATATATACACCCCCGCACTGGATATATACAAAGAAATACAAACGTATGATATCTATTTTGGTATATATACAAATCTTTTATCAAAAAAAATTGTTTATTTGCATGATATATACAACTTCCTAGCATGTATATGATAATACAAATCTATATTTTTTTTGGTGTATATTTAGTATGTACATATGTTACAGTTAGTATGATCCCTCATGTAAGGGGTTGACGGAGTCAGAGCACGTACTCACGCGAAACCAGCTCACTCCAATCACTCTTCATAGCTCCGTCGAGATAAAGGGTCAGAAACAATATTTAATTCCCCACCACAATACTTGAGCATCCACAGGGTAAGTAGGCAAGGATCCTCTGCCGTGAGCCCAACATCCGCAGCTGGTCTAATCCCACCTTTCTGTCTCATGGCAACCCCTTACACTCACCCATTCCAATTTAAAGCACTGAACTCTATTAGGTATTTATGAAATATGCAAATTTATACTTTTAGTATTTACGTACACTAATTCCTGCTGAATGTTTATGAAGACACGTACACATTATCCGTTTATTTTTGCTATAGTATATTCACTTTTACTTTCCATGGGAAACATATTGAACGAGTCTTAGCTTCTTTTTTCATTTTTTTTCTCTCCGGATATCTGCCTGGTAGACCGAAATCTGACAGCTTTGCATACCTAGAACAATATTATTATCCACCGTTGGCTTGCTAAGCCTATTCTAGCTTCTTGTATTGGTGCATTATGCTGTATGTATTCGGAATAGCCCTGAGTAAAGGGGTTCCCTTATTCTCCACCCAAGGAACGCTCGTGGTAGGGGTTTTCATTATAATATTTCATATCTAGGCCCAATGTACACCATGTTTACCTTTTGATGTGGACTAATATACTGATATACCGTCATGGCTCCAACGCAACTTTTTCCTTTTATAATGTACTGGTTGTAGTGTTTTGCAACTAGACAAAATATTTCTTATGACATCTGTTCGCCTTTCTTTACATTTCTCTCACTACACTCTACTTAGTCGACTTCTGCAACCTCTTATTAGATATATATTTTTTTTAAGAAATACGATATACTATTATATTATATACAATTGGGTAAGTAATTTATGGAAAAAAGAGGAGCTATGCTGTTACTTGTATATTATCTGCAACTCCGTATTGTAGACATACGAAGAAAACACAACTGTTCACGCATTTCTTGTCTATTTATACAACCACGTATCAAGTCAAGAAATATTGACCTTTCTCTCTCTCTCTCTCTCTCTCTCTCTCTCTCTATATATATATATATATATATATATATATATATATATATATATATATATATATATATATATATATATATATATATATATATATATATATTGCAAGGAAGCCTATCAGTGAAACAACACATAAAAAAATAACGTTATATATCGGGTCCTAACTGGACCCCTTCTCAAGCACAAGTCTTGAGAAGGGGTCCAGTTAGGACCCGAAATATAGCGTTATTTTTTCTATGTGTTGTTTCACTGATGGGCTTCTTTACCATTTAGTGCTGTATGCTAACAGTTTGTGCTTACTCATATATATACATATATATATATATATATATATATATATATATATATATATATATATATATATATATATATATATATATATATATATATGTCTGTCTGTCTGTCTGTCTGTCTGTCTGTCTCTGTCTGTCTGTCTGTATGTATGTATGTATGTATGTATGTATTTTATGTATGTATGTATGTATGTATGTATGTATGTATGTATGTATGTATGTATGTATGTATGTATGTGTGTGTATGTGTGTGTGTGTGTGTGTGTGTGTGTGTGTGTGTGTTCAATCTTTACTTTAAAAGTTGTATACAAGGGATTGCAGATAGATGTATCTTTTGATGGTATTCCAATACCTTTCAGACCCTCATTCCCATTCCATTTTATCAGTTCCTGTTTCCTATTGGAATATCTTCCTTCTCCGTTTGTGTTAGAGAGAAAAAAATATTCCTGTTTTGATGCTCATTCGCATTCCTGTCTTTGGGATTCATTCCCGTAACTAAACCCCTTTGGGGTATTTATCCACATTTTAGAAATAAAATCATTCCTGTTTGTCCAAATTTTAAAAGAAGAGAAGGGAATTCTTAATTTAATTTTATTTCCATGCATGTTTGTATTTTCATTTCCATTCCTGCCAATAATTTGTTTTATTCTCATGTCCAGTCATTCCCATTTGGCTTCTATTCCCATTCCTAATGAAGTAAAATGTCATAACTTTCATTCTCATTCCTTTTTGTGTCTTAGTTTCCATTCTTAAAAGAAAAAAAAACGGATTATTTTGGTTGAATATCAATTTTTTTCTCTTTGAGTTTTCAATCTAATTCCTAGAAATAAATGTATTCTAATATTATTTCTCACTTCCATAATTATTCCCATTCTCATTCCTGTTTAAGATATCATTCCCAATCCTAGAATCAAATATCTATTTTTCCTATATCCATAATCATATCCATTCCCATTCCGAAAATTAAATATAATGTTATTACTGTCCTAATTCCCAGTCTCATGGTGCTTGGTGTTTTTACTTCGACTCTCAAAATGTAAAGAAAATAATTCTTTTTGAAAAGCATGATGTCATTTTTGTTTGAGTCCTCATTCCCATTCTCATTCCTAGAATAAAAAAAGATATTTTTCTCTAATATCCAATCTCACATTCCTTCATATGCCCAATTTCATGCTTAAAAGAGAATGAATATTATTACCATCCTAATTCCCAGCCTCATTTTCATATTATTCTTCATTCCCGACCTTATGGAAGAAATATATTCGATACGAATTGCAATTTTCATTTTTAATTGAGTCTTCATTAACTTTCTCAAAATAAAAAACTTTATTATTGTTGTATTATCAGTTCTCACACATATAATTATTCCCAATCTCATTCCTGAAAGAAAAAATGGAATATATGTCCTAATTCCCACTCTCATTTTCATTAAGTGTTTTCATTCCGTTCCTAAGATAGAAATATTATGTTCTTTTTCTCATTATTATTCTCAATTCCCATTGCTTTTAATCCTATTCCCAAAAGAGAACATTTTTGTCTTTTACAATATATACATTCTTTTATTCTGATTCTAATTCCAATATTTCAAATTATCTTAATGCTCTTTCTTATAGCCACTTGGAATTTCAGTAGCATTCATAGAAATAAAAGCGGTATTCCAATTCCAATTCCAATTCCAATTCCCATTCTCAAATTTGAAGAAATGCAATATCTGTTTTTAATTCTCATTTTTGTTTTTGTTTGTGTTTTCAACCCCAATCCTAGGGAAAAAAATGATATTCCTATCCTCCATATCTCTGGGTCCTCTGTACTTTGACTGTTTTTTTTTCTGTCTGTCATTTTCCTTTGTGTGACATTACCACATCTCTGCCTTGCCCTTGACCTTTTTCTTTTCCTTCGTCTTGGTATTTTCTCGTGCCCGGGCCATTGTTGATGAGGGCAGTTCCTGCCTGTCCTGGTGTCACACTCTTAAAAAAAAAAAAGCTTCCCATTCCAATTAGTATTTTCATTTCCATTTACAGAGAAATATAATATTCCTCTTTAGGATAAGAATATCATTTGCTCTTCTAGGAATGGGCTTGCAACCAAAACCGGGAACAATACTGAGTATTTTTTGGGGTGAGAAATCTCATTATTGTCCCCGTTTGTGTTCGCAAGCCCATTCCTATGAAAGCAAATGGTATTCCTGTCCTGATTCCCATTCCAAGTTATGTTTTCTTTCACATTTTAAATAAATTTAATATTGTATTATCTTTCAATTTATTTTCAATTCAATTCCCAAGAAAGAACAAGGTATTCCTATCCTAATTCCCATTCCAATCTGCATTTTCAGTAATATTCCTATCTGATACTAATTATTGTTCTCTTTTGTTTTTGCAAGCCCATTTCTAGGAAAACAAGGGAGATTCCTAGCTTAACTCTCATTCTAGTTTGTGTTTTCATTCTCATGCTTAAGGAAATATGATATCCCTCTTGAATGCCAATTCTTGTTGCCTTTTGTGTCTTCCCTTCCATTCCTGAAGAAGAAAAGCGTGTGTGTGTGTGTGTGTGTGTGTGTGTGTGTGTGTGTGTGTGTGTGTGTGTGTGTGTGTGGGTGGGTGGGTGGGTGGGTTGGTGGGTGTGGGTGTGGGTGTGGGTGTGGGTGTGGGTGTGTGTGTGTGGTGTGTGTGTGTGTGTGTGTGTGTGTGTGTGTGTTTCTCTTCAATCTTTACTGTAAAAGCTGTATACAAGGGATTGCAGATAGATGTATCTTTTGATGATATTCCAATACCTTTCAGAAAAGATTATATACCTGTTCTAATGCCCATTCTCACTCTTATTACTGTGTCCATTCCCATTCCAAAAAATCCAGCATTAGTTCCCCAGCTTCAATCCAACCATGCCCATACCCGGATGTGGACTAATAGTGAAACATAAACTGTAAAAGAGTACATACACACACAATCACACACATATTATCAAGAAAGAGAAGAATAATATTGTTCCATCACTGTTTCCATTCCCATTCCCAAAAATAAGTAATAACTTATACTCCTGTTCTAGTGCCTATTTTTATTCCCGTTTATAATTTCCTATCCATTCCCGAAAGTGAAAAACTATGTTCCTGTCCTCATTCCCATTCTCATTTTCATTACTGTTTCCATTCCCATTCCTAAAAAAAAGTAAGAAAGAAAATGATATTCCTGTTCTGAAGCTCATTCTCATTCTCAT
>JAXCGZ010004040.1:20000-42500 GCA_037179515.1 Halocaridina rubra
ACATAACTGTATCACATAATATATTCGATCGTTTGATTATAGACTGTGAAAACGAATGCTTCTCTTCTGTCTTGACTTTGTGTCTTATATGAGAAGTCTGTGGATATATTTTAAAATATGCGATTCTGTAATCTTAGTGGGTGAATATAATTCGACCTCTACACAAGCTTAGCATTTAACATTTAGTGCGCTGTATTAGACGTTGTAAATATAGATTTTGAAAGCAACTGTTCTCATCTTGATTTTGTGTGTTATATTATGAGAGGCATTTATGTATTCTTTTAAATATGTAATTTTGTACAGCGGTCATCTCGTGAAAATGTCGAGGCTTTTGAATAAGCTGGTTGAAATATGTAGCTTTTGGTACGTTATGATAATAAATTATAGGCAATTGTGACGAGAATTTTCATAAGCTGAAATTTATTAACCCACTGTGAAGGTCAGGAGATTATAAAAATTGATCAGTCTCTGGTGTCCTTTTATACTGCTGAATTTAGATTCTGCCATATTGGTTCATGGACTTTCGTCTAAATTATAAGTTAGAGTTTAGTTTTCACCGTTAGATTGCATGCGCTAATTCCGTCTCAATTTTTATGTTAAGGAGTATATTTTTTCTATGACTTTATATAGGAAACTTTAGTCTAATTTATGTTAGAGTACGATTTTTGCTCTTAGATTGTATCAGGAAGTTGGGTCTAGTTTTTTTATATTACAGAATATATTTTACCTATTATTTTGCATCAGGGAGTTTCGTCTAATTTTTTATCAGAATGCATCTGGGACTCTCGTCTAATAGACATCATGGATTTTCTGTTAGTTACCATCAAAGGCTTTCGTCTAATTTTGATATCGGAAAATATGGTTTTATACTAATAATAAAGAGAATAAGCCAAAGAGAAGGAAGAATCCCGGAAACGAAGAAAAAGAACGCGAAAATAGATGAAAAATAGAGACGAAAAGGAGAAGTATGACAAGTTCATGGACGTTGAAAAGAGTTAGGAAAAAGTGAAAATAAGTAGCAGAGTACAGAATATATTAAGAATATATGAAGAAGAATGAGGAAACAGATAAAGAAGAGTAGAAAAGAAAGGAGAGGAAGTGGGAATAATCAATAAACGATATATATTTGAGAAAGGAAAAAGTGAAGATAATATAAAATTGAGGAGAAGACTAGAATGAGCAGAATACCAATGACATAAAAATATCTGAGGATTTCAGTAACACTTAGCTCTATAAATAATATTGAAAAAAGTGACACGTACCTTTTAAGTTGAACTTCTATAGCACCAGAATATTTTTTTTTTCCTTTTCTTATTGGTCGCCGTTTTTCTCTCAGAACAGAAGCACAGACGTAATGATGTTGAGGAGAGAAAATAGTCAAATTTTCACCATTTATGACAACAACACAATAATTATAAGTCTGAACTAAATTTCCTTCAAACTTCTTAATCCTCTAATTGTACTGATTGAAACAATCGAGAGAAAATCTACTTAAAAATCCTGCACATTGCACATACAAAGAAGCAGAACAAAATGCAAAAAGATGAGAAGTTAATACTTTCTAGATTCAATAATAAACTGTTTGGCTCATTTTTTCCGGGGTTTGCAATGTTTTATTTGGACACCAATTTAGAGGGATTTTTTGTTTATGTGTTGTCGATTTTTTCTGTACAGTTCCACTGTGGACAAGTGTACAATACTACTGATGACGTTAAACACCGTTTGTATATTGTCTTTGAGGTCTAATTCTACCTTAACATTATTGTGCTGATGGTATGCACTAAGGTCCCTAGAAAAATAAAATGTGAAATTAAGAATTAATAGTCACTGAAATAGTTGGTTTATATATATATATATATATATATTATATATATATATATATATATATATATATATATATATATATATATATATATATATATATGTATAATTACTAGAATTATGGTGACGTTCCATTGGTTAATATTTATAAAAAAAATACAAATAGGTGATATATATATATATATATATATATATATATATATATATATAGAGAGAGAGAGAGAGAGAGAGAGAGAGAGAGAGAGAGAGAGAGAGAGAGAGAGAGAGAGAGAGAGAGAGAATTGATATAAAAAAGTTAATTGCCTCTCCGAAGACTACACGAAGAAACCGGCCCATTCCATTCGTAATCCTCTCAGAGTTAAGTGTCCAGAACTAAACCCAATTGGATTTTTACCTTCTTATCGATTCCAGTCCAAGTTGCCAAATGGAAATCATGTACTGACCTGGGCTGACCTCTAATAGGCTAAGCAGAACTGGTTGGGGAGGAAGAATAAGAGCTGGGAGGGGGGGAAAGATGAAAACTAGTGTCGCATGTAAAAATCATGAGAATCGCTAGACTTCATGATATTTGTAAAGTTCTGGCTGGAAATAATCCCCTGGGGAGGAGGCAAAACTGCCTTCTCCTTGTTCCCCTGCGTGCTGTAAAGGTCAAAGCAAAAAGCTTGACCTTTCCCCCCATGAAAAGTCAGGATTTTTGCTGTGACTCAACCACCTCCTTTCAGAGGAGGATTATGGCTTTTGTAAACAAATAGATATAGCTAGATTGAAAATATTGCTTTTATCGGGAATATATTAATGTCTAAGTAGAAATGGGAAGTACATTTGCAGATATATTGCACTACGGAGTTTCTACTTCAAACTGCATTTACAGTCAAGATGGGCTCTTCATTGAACAAGCAAGATGGGCTCTTGATTGAACATACAATGGGCTCTTGATTGAACATACAAGATGGGCTCTTGATGGAACTTATACGTTAAAATAAATCTTAAATGTATATTTAATTTCAGTTCCAAGAGTTGGTGCTAAGTTGTAATATTTTTCTTAGACTTATCCACATATTAAATTAAATACGTTTTACTTTTATCAGTACATAGCTTTTACAAACCACATGTTAAAAACAAGTTCCTCATATATATATATTCCTAAATAGTCCAACTTATTTTATGCAAACACGGTATTGTTAGAAAAGGACACCACGGTACTTGAGGCTAGAGAGCTCGAATTGGAAAATGATAAGCGCGGGCTCGATTCCATCGCGAGGCGTTAGGAAGGACATCCCGCCTACCCCAGGAAATCTGGAAGGGCATCCAGTCTTAATACCCCTTTTCCAACCCGTCTGTGTCTCTCCCATTCAATTGGGAATTGATTGTAACACTTGAAACAATGTTTTTATAAAACGGTACATCGTAATATTATGAAAAAATAATGTACACTTCATCCTTGGCTCACTGTAAACTGTAACCACCTTGTAAACGGAGAAATCAGATGTCTCTTGAAATTATAATATATTATGCTAATGCTCACAGCCTTATACGAGCATTAATGATACACAGCTTATCGTATTAAAGAAATATTTTCCATACTAAAATCAACGTTATGGCTAATTATTTCGTGCCCAGGACAATAGGGATTGTTTCCAAGCATAGTAATGTAGCTCATGCTGTTATTTATTAACAGAAATATAATACCACAGTAAGGAATGTTGGTTTGTATGCTGACGGTAATACTGAGGGAAGGGATGTTGATTTAAAAGGTGGTATAACTCGAGATTTTATTGGTAAGTTGATGGAAATATTTTTTTTTTAAATAGTTCTAAAGCTGTCAGTATTATTTGTTCGTTGACGGAAATCTAATACTAAGGTAAGGAGTGTTACTTGAATGGTGTTAATACACTCGAATTACTTTATATGGTGAAAGAAGTATAATACTTGGGTATTATGTGTTATCTGAATGGTGTCGTAAGTTCCATCTTTTACTCGTACAATGATGGTAAAGAATCATCCTAAGATAAGGAGTGTTGTTTGAATGATGCATAATCTCGCGCTTTCATTTGTGTATGAATGGACATAATGTCAGGAAAAGGAGTAATTACTAGAATGACATTGTAATTCCAGATATTATTTCTTAGTTGTGAGAAATACTCCACTATTGTTTGGAACGTCTTATTATAGCTGCTCTCTGTTACATTTTAGATAATATCGCTTTGTTTGAATAATATTGTAGGCAGCAACTTTGCATGAGTTAGGCGATGTATATAAACGAGGTTCTAACATTTTTTTAATACATTGAAACTGCTTAGCCTCTCTGTAAGTTTTTAATAAAATATGTCATCTTTCACTGGTGAGGTTTGAAATTCTGTTTTATTTTATTTATTATTTATTTATTTATATATTTTATTTTTACATATGTTGTTGTTTGTGTCCTGAGTGTTTTCAGAGAGAAGCTGTAACATTAGCATTGTTTCAAATGTGGTCTATTAGTGTTTGCAGAATCGAGCTAAAAATCTATTTTTATTATGAATTCTCTCATTGCTTCCAACAATCTTTCAGTTCCCTGAGTCTTGTTATAAATGGTCTGTGTTTGCAGAAGCGCCGCATAAATTATTCAGATTTTGCTTTTAATTCACGTTCTTGTCTGAAGAGGACACTGATATATAGTTCGTTTGTTCGCTCCTATATTTCGTTCATGAATATGATTTTAAGAGATATTAGTGTTTACAGAATACAAATATGCGAGTTTATATTATTCAGATGTTGCTTGGAATGCAATGTCTCACCATTTGTGGAGTATAGTATGATATGGCCATGTGCTGTTTATAACTGTCTTGCATTATTTATAACGTATAGTTAATCTTTCAATGTTTGTAACGTATAGTTATGGATCGCTCGTAGGTTGCTTTAATGGTAGTCTTTCAGTTTGTGCAGCAGCAAGCGATGTATATCGCAGATGTTGTTTGCAAAATAATTTTGCATGTGTTGCAACGGCTAGCAGTAGTTAATTCATAAGATATTGGCATCTCAGTCTTTCAGTGCTTATGGAGGTTTGCTACAAGTAGTTAAAATGTTATTTGTAGCGTAGTATTTCAGTGTTTACAGAAACATTCTTTAAGTATTTCTTATGTGTTTTTGTAATTGTCTTTTAGTATTTATAGACTACCACTGCATACGAAATCCGTAATCCCCCCCCCCATAAGTGAGATGGCTGTATCAAAGCAAAATAAAAATTACTTTTTGTGAATGAGGGGATTCCCTTTCTTCTTGCTCGGCCCCATATATTACGATGCGCAGAAGGACACGGAAGAGGTATTTGCTTTGCAAAGCTCTCATTGCCGGGGATTAACTACAGATCGTTTAAATCTTATTTGCAAATGCCATTATTATTGTATGTAGATTGTGCCTTGAAATCATTCATAAGTTATTGGTATTGTGGTCTTTTAACTGTTTGCAATGGTATTTTTTCTTCCAAATCGGCAGTTATTTGTTACATAACATTTTAGCGTCAGCAGAAAACCCATTCCGATCGATTACTGGCTTCTTCTCATGGTTGTAAAACTAAACAGAAAAAAATGAGATGATAATCAATAAGAAGCTGCTGCAGCAAAACGAGAATGACCTCTAGCTCTGTATTCATAACAGCCTATGTATCCTCTAGGAACCGACCTCTCCCAACCCAAGAGTAACCTTCGTCCTCTCAAGAACTCCATTTGCTTTTGGGTTCAGATCTGCCTCCCGTCCATAGCCCCATTTGCTACTGAAGCAAGACCCTTTCCCAAAGCCCCATATTTTACTTGGACCAGAGAGATCCCTCTGAAAGCCCCATTTGTTGTTGGAAGTGGGCTTCCCTAGAAAGCCCCATTTGCTATTGACACAAAGCCCCAGACCAGTTCCATGTGCTAATGGGGAGAGAGACCCTCCTCAAAGTCCCATTGACTACTGGGGGACCAGACGCCCCTCCTAAACCCGTATTTACTATTGGGACTAGACCATCCCCATAATGCCCCATTTCCTATTGGGATAAGAGACCCCTCCTCCTCAAAGTCTCATTTGCTATTGGGACTCCACCTGCCACATTTACCATTGGGACTAGACAACCAACCCCTGTTTGCTATTGGGACTCCACCTCTCCCCCAATAGTCCATTTGGGACTAGACCAAGTTCTGATAGAACCAACACTCTCCCACTCCTGTAGTCCCGTCACATAGGACATCAAAGCGCGCCATAAGTTCCGTGAGAGACGTGACTGGAAGTGGCAAAAATAATCTGAAATGAACTCTCAAGACTTCTTACAAGTCTCTGGTTTGGAAAATGGAGAGAGAGAGAGAGAGAGAGAGAGAGAGAGAGAGAGAGAGAGAGAGAGAGAGAGAGGAGAGAGAGAGAGAGAGAGAGAGAGAGAGAGAGAGAGAGAGAGAGAGAGAGAGAGAGAGAGAGAGAGAGAGAGAGAGAGAGGAGAGAGAGAGAGAGAGAGAGGAGAGAGAGAGAGAGAGAATCTTTCTATTCTGTCTTCTTCTTCTTCTTCTTCTTCTTTTTCTTCTTCTCCTTCTTCTTCTTCTTCTTCTTCTTCTTCTTCTTCTTCTTCTTCTTCTTCTTCTTCTTCTTCTTCTTCTTCTTCTTCTTCTTCTTCTTCTTCTTCTTTTCCATTTTTTTTTCTTATTCTTTTATAGTTTTTCTCTTTTTACTAATATTTTCATGGTCTTCTCTAGTTCATTTTTCATTTACCTTTCATTTTTTCATTTTTCATTTTGCAGTTGTTCTGTTTCGGGAAAAAAGAAAATAAGTTTAGTAAGTAAGAAAAAAGATATATAAAGAAAATATTAACAAACAATGAACAAAATGTAGTAGGAGAAGTTGAGATAGAAGAAAATGAAGAAGGTTAAATTTATAAAAAAAAGAAGTAGAAAAAGATGAAAAAAGGGAAAATTAAGAAGAAAAAGTAGAAAAATATGAAGAAAAGTTGGCAAATATGAAGAAGAAGAAGAAGAAGAAGAAGAAGAAGAAGAAGAAGAAGAAGAAGAAGAAGAAGAAGAAGAAGAAGAAAGAAGAAGCCCCAATCCAATATCAATCCCTTAGATAGATATAACCTTTAAAAGCTTTTGATATGCATTGGTAGTGTGCTGCTATTTTCACAAAGTTTAAGCTCTTGGTACAGACGGACTAAGAAAATGTATTATTTATTTACACTATATTACTTTCTTAAGGGAACCGCGATAGCTCAGTAGTAGATCGCGGGTTTAGGGAAGTGACAAGCCTGACTAAAACGGGTTCGATCCCACTCCAACTCCAACTTGCTTGTGTCCACCTCCATTCGATTATTGAATCTGTGTAACACATAAACAAAACTGTAAGCTAAAACAACGTATGACTGGCATATACAGGGGGGGGGGGGGCTAGGATTAATCTCAGAATAGGAAACTGATGTCCTTTTAAAGATTCTTATTCTCGGGTTGTGGATAATTCCAGTGCCTAATTTGGGCTTGAGACAGGAATTTAAAATGAAAAAGAAAACATAGGCTAGGGCAGATTTGGTTGGGTAAGATTAACTTAGGTAACGTAAGGTCAGGTAAGGTTACGTTTAAACAAGCTAACAGAATAGAATTTTGAACGCGAGTGCTTCATCTGGTATGAAAGCACATCAGGTGCCTATTCTGCGGATGATACAAAGACGACACTAGGATTCCCTGGGTGTCATAAATACCTCTGGATATGGGGAATAATTTTTCCTTTCCCTCCCTGGGGGACTTGGGGTTTAAATCCTCAAGCAGGCTTGTAAAACTTCTCACTCTTTGCGGAAACAGAAAGAGGGTCAAGGATTAGCTCTGTCTCTCATCTGTCTTACATAGTACACCATTAAAATATTGGGGTCTATGGTACAATAGTAGCTTCTTCTTCATTCTACTTAATACTTTTGGCTCGTTTTTTACGGCATCTTGCATTTCTTAACACCAACCCTCTCCAATGATCCGGACATAGAACGGCACCGAGTTAAACAAGCTTGCATCCCCAGTAGCATCGTGTATGCTCTTGGCTCAATTTCCGGGGCCTGATGCCAGTAGTAAAATATATTCACTCAATTTATTACGATCTGAAGTATGTGTTTCCTGTTACTAACTGGGGCCTAAAATCGTCACTTACCCAAACACTTGCTATGCCAGTACCACCCTAGTCAATAATATTGGCTCCATTTTTGAAGGGCATACTGCCTTCCCTGACAGTAACCTTCTCCATAAATCAGGGTTTAGACTCGGCACAGGAATGAACTGGTGTCCTTCCCCGGTATCTGAATTAAAAAATATACCTTTAAATAGTATCAATATTAGAATTTTTTTTTTATTTTTCGAGAGGCTAGGAAGATACTGTTCAAACCTATACTAATATATTTAATGACTTAATCACTTTACTTGCTTAGCTGACAGGGGCCATCACAAGAGGACATTCCTACCCTTTTCACCTTATCCCAAAAATATTGGTTACGCTCTGCGACAGACAGAGGTGGCTATACCGAAAGGATTGCCACTTTCTTCCAGGCATCTCTATATTTGTGTTTTATTCTTGTTGATGAGATTACGTTATGATAATATTTTGATACCATGATCTCGTCACCTTATTATGAAACATTACGCCTAAGAGACAATTGGTCATGCCACATATCATATTTATCGACACAACAAATAAGGAATATTCATGTTTTACTAACAGTATCTCGTCTCCTTCATGTGCATTATTAAACATTATGTAGGAGACTACTGTTTATGCCTCATAAACACATATTCAGGAAATTAATATTTTATATTTTACTGATATCATCTTTTCAATGTTTATCATCAAACAATATGCATGAGACAGCTGTTTTTATCTCATGAAATCATTTTATTAAGACAATATGTAATAGTTTCCTAACATTATTTTTCTCTCTAATGTTAATTATTAAACATTAGGCACCAGGAACCTGTTTATACCTCTTAATATCATATTAAAAATATATATATATATATATATATATATATATATATATATATATATATGTATGTATATATATATATATATATATATATATATATATATATATATATATATATATATATATATATATATATATATATGTATGTATAAAATTACCTCTTTTAATTTATGTTTATTATTAAGCATTATGCATGAGAGACAGCTGTTTGTGCTTCATTATAGTATATTTGCTGAAATATTAATTAATTTTTATTAGTATTGTATCTACGCGTATCTGTAATTATCTACTAATTGGGGCAAAGGATTATAAGCGTTAATCGTTATTCATTTTATTACAACTATCTATTCCTCTTTATTCCGTTTTATGATTTCGTATTTATTTGATATAGTTTTATTATTATTATTATTATTATTATTATTATTATTATTATTATTATTATTATTATTATTATTATTATTGTTATTATTATTATTATTATTATTATTATTATTATTATTATTATTATTATTACTATTATATTATTATTATTATTATTATTATTATTATTATTATTATTATTATTATTATTATTATTATTATTGTCGTTGTTGTTGTTGGTCTTGTTGTTGTTATTTTTGTTGTTTTTGTTGCTACATTTATTGTTATTTTTACTGCTGTTTTAATAACAGCCTCTTGTCCCCTTATCACAATTGAATGCCATTTTTGCCAATAAAGAATTCTAATAATAATAGAAATAATAATGATAATAATAACAATAATAATAACAATAATAATAATAATAATAATAATAATAATAATAATAATAATAATAATAATAATAATAATAATAATAGTAATAATAATAATAATAAAAATAATAATAATAATAATAATAATAATAATAATAATAATAATAACAATAACAGAAGCAATACTTTTATAATTCCCTTAGCACACCAATACATTTACCTTGTTTACGATAATAATCACCGATGATAATAATAGCTCCCACCTTCCTTGTTCAATAATAATACTGGGAATTTAGTCACCTCCGTTTTTCAAACGATTCTCTCTCTCTCTCTCTCTCTCTCTCTCTCTCTCTCTCTCTCTCTCTCTCTCTCTCTCTCTCTCTCTCTCTCTCTCTCTCTCTCTCTCTCTCTTTGTGTGTATATATGTATTTGTGTATGTGTCTATTGTGTTCGACTCGCCAATTGAGATGCTTAAGCAAAGAGGATCAATTCTAGAATATGCACCTAATGTCATTTATTGATGCCTAATCTGGGATTGAAGGAAGAGGCAGCTACCTCATTTGGATTCAAGGTTGAACGTAGTAATTTATAATTACTGCAATTCCTAAGCTTAAGTTAGGTCAGGTAAAGCTGGGTTAGGCAAACTTAAGTTTACCTAGACAGACCTAACCTAATCGAAGAATACATTTTGAATGCAGGTGCTTAATCTTGGATTGAGGTACATCAGATATCTATTCTGGATTGATCATGCAGCTCTCAACTTAAGCTAATGGTGAAAGTTTAGAGGGAACACACACACACTCAGGCACGCACGCAATCTCACACACACACGCGCACACACACTCATGGTGAAAGCTTAGAGGGAACACACACACACTCAGGCAAGCACGCAATCTCACACACACACTCGCGCACACACACACTCATTTTTAAGCAAGGTAAATCGAACCTATAGTTCACAAAGGTTAAATATACCTGGAAAGGTTGAGTGTAAAATTATACTGAACTTTCTGAGTATGTTTGACCTTTTTCTGCTTTACTCTGGTTCTGATCATTTCCTTCTCCTACTGGGCACTCTTGCTGTGAGTGAGTGGGTGCCTGCGTGCCATTATTTTATACAGAGACATATGATACTTTATTATACCTGTGATATATATATATATATATATATAATATATATATATATATATATATATATATATATATATATATATATATATATATATATATATATATATATATATATATATATATGTCACTTACTGGAACCTAATAAGCATTAGATGTCGTATGTATGTTTGTGTGTGTGTGTGTGTGTGTGTGTGTGTGTGTGTGTGTGTGTGTATGTGTGTGTGTGTGTGTGTGTGTGTGTGTGTGTGTGTGTGTGTGTATGTGTGTGTGTGTCTATATCCTTGCAAACGTGTACGAAAGTGTTCTTAGATAAACGATGGATAATTTGTTATTGGTGTGGAATTTATACGAGTGTTTACACTAAGTAGAATTTGATGAGTTTTAGATTTTGTTTGATTTTGCATATATACTTATATATATATATATATATATATATATATAATATATATATATATATATATATAATATTATATATATATATAATATATATATATACACACACACACATACCACACACATACTTACACATTCAGATGCAGATGCACTAACATATGCGAGTTTTCTTCTTCACAACAACTAAATCTCTCTCTCTCTCTCTCTCTCTCTCTCTCTCTCTCTCTCTCTCTCTCTCTCTCTCTCTCTCTCTCTCTCTCTCTCTCTCTCTCTCTCTCTCTCTCTCTCTCTCTCTGCCCGGAATAGCAAACTTTTTTAATTTTTTTAATTTGCGTAAAATATTTATTGTCATAGAATTGCTCCACTATTGGCGTATTCTATCCACTATGCTTCTTTGCATTAGCTTTGTTTAATCTTATTTTTATCCATACATTTGCTTACTGTACGTTATAGTTATACACAAAACTCTTTTCTGTACTGTTGGCCTACAATGAGGATTATTATTATTTAGTTTTGCACTCACAATATGCCTACCGATTTCTCAAACAAACTTATTTATTCACTAATTTAAATGAGTTAATAATTTTCTATATGTAGTTATATACTCATTATATATTGAGTGTATGTATCAATATTTACTATTTTTCCCGTTTATGGATATTCTTAACATGCTTATTTATTTAGGGTCGGATTGGAATGTCGTATTCGAGTGTGCAGCTGTCAACTCATCTCATTCAGAACCGTCAGCTTGTGTTTCATCTTTCATACCGACAATGCCACAGATAGAAATATAATAAGAAAGAAATTTTACAGTGAACTGGTTTTGCTACTGTAACTAAAATAAAAAAAAAATATATATATATATATATATATATATATATATATATATATATATATATATATATATATATATATATATAATGTGTGTGTGTGTGTGTGTGTGTGTGTGTGTGTGTGTGTGTGTGTGTGTGTGTGTGTGTGTGTGTGTGTGTGTGTGATTACCTAATTGTGTTTACGGGAAAGAGCCCAAAGCTCGTATCCTCCCGTCTCCTGTGTGTGTGTGTGTGTATGTATGTGTACATGCATCCATATATACGTGCATATATACATGCATACATACAAGCATACATATATACGCACATGCATGTATACATACATACTTACATGCATGCATACACATATACATACATACATACATACATATGTATGAATATGTTTGCAGATGATGCAAAGATTGTGAAGAAAGTAAAAAACGAGAACAATGGTAGAGAACTTCAGGAGGATCTAAATAATCTGCATGAGTGGTCAGAAAAGTGGCTAATGAAATTCAATACCTCAAAATGTAAGGTAATGAGAATGGGTACAAGTGCAAGAAGGCCCAAGCTTGACTACTCGGTGGCTGGAGTACAACTTCAGGAGACAGAAAATGAGAGAGATCTAGGAGTAAACATATTGGCAGATTTGTCTCCAGAAATACATATAAATGGCGTAGTAAGGGCAGCATATACATTCTTATCAAATGTAAGGGTAGCCTTCAGGCACATGGACAAGGAAATGTTCAGAAATATTTATGTAACCTATGTGAGGCCAAAACTCGAATATGCAGCCCCCTTTTGGAATCCGCACTTGAAAAAGCACATAGCTAAGCTTGAAAAAGTTCAAAGACATGCCACGAAACTGGTGCCAGAAATACGCAATCTCGGTTATGATGAGAGGCTGAGGGAATTAGACTTGCCATCACTCGAAGCTAGAAGAGTAAGGGGGGATATGGTGACAGTCTTTAAATTCCTTCATGGTTATGATAGAGTGGATAGGGATCGATATTTCGATATGGCTGGCTCTAGAACTAGAGGTCATAGTTTGAAGCTTCGGAAGAAAACTTGTTTGCAGGATGTAAGGAAATACTTTTTCAGTGTAAGAGTAGTTGATAATTGGAATTCGCTAAGCGAGGAGGTAGTTAATGCTACCTCAATCCATAGTTTTAAGGACAGGTATGATAAGTATCACTAAGTCTAAAAATGGAACCGATCAGGAGACGGGAAGATACGAGCTTTGGGCTCTTTCCCGTAAACACAATTAGGTAATCACAATTAGGTAATCACATACATACATACATACATACATACATACATACATACATACATACATACATACATACATACATACATACATACATATATACATACATACATACATACATACATAAGTACGAAGAATTTGTTAAAAATATAAAGAACCAAATGAATGAAAGAAGACTTCATTTGTTTTTACATCTCTCTTGTAAAGACGAATGAAACCTCGGAGCGAATTCTCAAGAGGAACTTGATAGCATTGGGGAACACCAGATAATTTAATCAGTTGCCAGTAAATGTGAGGAGACCAGATTTTCTTAAGAGTACACCATGTATATGAGGCAGCATTTATATATGGTTTTCTTTTATCCGTTATACTATTCTTTTCAAGTAACACAAAGGTTTAATCATATACATATATGCGTTCATATATATATATATATATATATATATATATATATATATATATATATATATATATATATATATATATATATATATATATATATATATATATATATATATATATATATATATATATATATTAGTATTCGTATAGTTCAGTAGTAGTTGTTGTAATATTAGTGTGAATATCTAAATAAATGCATTATGAAAAGAAGAAAAGGAAGATTTGAGCATTTGAATATTAAGTATGAGACGGAAATTTCGTCTTTTGTATTTCTATGAAGAAGAGAGATAGCAGTAAAGTTGTGGGAGTAGAAGAATGATGGTATTGAATTGCAGTTTATTTAGAGCATGAGCAGAGCATTTTGAGAGGTTAGTGTTGTAGCAGTAGTACTAGTTGTTATTGTTTTGTAGTAGTGGCAGTAGTAGTAGAAGTAGTATTAGTAGTAACAGGAAAAAACCGATATGAATTTGATGTTCGATTAGTTGTCCACATTGCTACACAGTCAAACCTAAGACATACTGGCAACCTATTCGAGCTAGTATGATGAGGATTTTCCTTCAGTTTATTATTATTATTATTATTATTATTATTATTATTATTATTATTAGTAGTAGTAGTAGTAGTAGTAGTAGTAGTAGTAGTAGTAGTAGTAGTAGTAGTAGTAGTAGTAGTAGTAATAGCAGCATCAGCAACAACAACAACAGTAGTAGTAGTAGTAGTAGTAGTAGTAGTAGTAGTAGTAGTAGTAGTAGTAGTAGTAGTAGTAGTAGTAAATCTTATATAAGACTTTTAAAGTCTTTATATGATATAAAAAGACTGCGCAGGATAGGTTAGCTAAAGTTGTTTTAGGATATTGGTGTTTTGATAGAGTCAAGATATTAAAAATGTCACTAAAGATTAAAAAAAACAAAAGCATAAATCTAAGGTCTATAAGAAGTCTTTATTCGGTTGAAACACTTCATAGGTTAGGCAAGGTAAGGTTATGATTGTGTGATGATGGTTATGCGTACTTAACATAATAACAAAATAAATGATAAAACAGAATTAAATCATAAGTGTTGTACAGGATAAACACTTCATAGGTTAGGTTAATTAAGGTTTTCACTGATTGTTGATGGGTATAGGTTTGGTTTGGTAAGGTTGTCATTGAATGTTGATGGACGCATGTTTAAGCGTAACACGCTATTATCCTAAAATTTGAAAATAATGCAACTGTTGCAATATCAACTCATGTATTCAGTATTATCTCCTGAAGGCCAATCTTAGCCTAGTTGTTCTCGTTATGCACACACCGACGGCCTTGTTAATAGACCAATTATAACTTCGCAATGGTAACTTGTGAAATTACCGGCTACTACGTTGTCGGGGAAAAATGTGTGTACTGGATGGTGTCGGCGCATACAAATGACTTCATTAAATAACGAATGACGGAGGAAAATAAAAATGGTAGTTTGTAACAGACTGGAAACGTATTGTTGTTGCATCTTGTTAGGCTAACGAGCACGACCAAGAAAAATATGTTAGATACATTTTTATTTTTTGGCAGATATTAGGTTTTGAGGATGATGTGCAAGACTCATAGATGGGGATTTATGTTTGATCGATATGTTTTAAAGAGAGATTTACGTTAGATGTGGTTATTAGAGCCACTGGAAGTGAGTATCGAGAACTAAGGTTTGTGAGAATTTGAAGTATATTGATATCTTTAGGTCAGTGAAAATGAGATATATTTATATATTCTAGTTAGTGACATTGCAAAATATGATGAAATTTTCAAGTAAATAAGAAAAGGAGAAATATTGATATCCGGAAGGTAGTGAAAATGCGCTTAAAGTTGTTTTTAAGTTAATCAAAAATCATATTTTTTAATTAGTGAGGAAGTGAAAAACACTGAGATCTTCCAAGTTAGTGGGTAAGTGAAGAGTTTCGAAATCTTTATTCTGTTCTTCTGTTCCTAAGACTATATAAGAAATATATTGAAGAAGGAAATTTTTTTCATTCTGATATAATGCATTCTTGGCTGTTATTTTCAGAACAGAAGCAAAAAGTTAAAGAAATATATACGATGAAAAGAAAAATGATAAATTGTTCTTCTCTGTTATTACCAGAAATCTTTCAAATAAATCAGCACGACGATGTGAGCAAAAGAGAGATGCAATGGAAGTACGTTGAAGATGTTTTGAAAATATATATAGTAACGCAGAGTTTGGTCATTCGGTCGAAGAAAGGTAAGATAGAAGAATGTTAAAGAAAAAATATGGGGATTATTATAAAGGCATGTCCCATATTTGTTGGCAAGTGTAAGTTATTGATAAATATTTTTACAGTAGCTAATGAGAAGTTAGACATATAATAAACGGTATGTCCCACATTTGTAAGTACGTAAGTTAATGAAGAAAATTATTACAGAAGATAAAAAAAAAATTTAATAGCTGTTGCCAATTTTGTTGGCACCTTAATTCATGAAGAATATTTTTCCTGTAGATGAAAAGTAGTTTGGAAATTTATAAAGATATGTCCCAATTTTGTTAGTGCGAAAATCAATGAAAAATAATTTAACGGAAGATGATAATTTTAGGAATTTTATAAAGGCAATACCAGTTTTGTTGGTTCACCAGTTGATAAAGAATATGTTAACAGAAAATTTAAAAAAAATGGAGTTTTATGAAGGCATATCCCACTTATGTTAGTGCGAACTCCAATAACAAATGTTTTAATAGTAGATAAAATAATAATTTATATCGTCTCTTACCAAAGCTAGAATAAAGTAGGCGGGACCTATGATTTGACGAAGCCTCGTGTCCTGCGCATAGCGAAGAAATTTATTACTTCGCATTGACTGACACAGACATTTTGATATGTACATACAATATAATACGGTACATAATAAGATGTAATATGCAATTATAAGGTTAAGGTATGTCATAATATGCAACAAGTAATAATAAAATGCAAAATGACATGTATAATATGAACATACTTCCTGTTAGTATTGCAAAATTTAAAATTGCCCTCCATAAAAGTAATTGAAATAGAGAGATTACGTTTAAAATTATTTAGAAAGTTTGTATTATAGATAGTGTCATTTTGTTATTTGTATATGAATGAATAGGCAATAAAATGGAGATATTAATTTCTTCCTCGTTGATATGCAAATACTTGAATATATATATATATATATATATATATATATATATATATATATATATATATATATATATATATATATATATATATATATATATATATATATATATATATATATATATATATATATATATATATATATATGCGTTTTCTAGAATGAGAAGAGGATGATGACCTTACATTTACAAAAAGGAAAAACGAAAACTAGCTAATTTTTTGGAGATATTTCTAATTTTTTTATTTAATATACCAATTCATTTGCTTTTCAATGCGTTATTATTATTATTATTATTATTATTATTATTATTATTATTATTATTATTATTATTATTATTATTATTAATATTATTATTATTATTATTATTATTATTATTATTATTATTATTATTATCATTATTATTATTATTATTATTATTATTATTATTATTATTATTATTATTATTATTATTATTATTATTATTGTTATTGTTATTGTTATTATTATTATTATTATTATTATTATTATTATTATTATTATTATTATTATTATTATTATACATATATATATATATATATATATATATATATATATATATATATATATATATATATATATATATATATATATATATATATATATATATGTGTGTGTGTGTGTGTGTGTGTGTGTGTGCGTGTGTGTGTGTGTGTGTGTGCGCGCGCGCGCATGTGTTTAGCTAGACCGATCTTTTCGCTCCGTCGCGCAGTAGTTACAGAGCCTGCTTTTAACCCTAAAGGTTCTGAATTTAGTTTTCCACAATTAATCGTACGGATTCTCAGAGCAAGAACAACTTGACTTAAGAATATCAGTTATATATATTATATTTAATTCTACTGATCTGTAGCTCTTTATATTTGTATACAGATAAGCAGATATATCAGTGTGTACTTCTTAGGTATATTATATGTGGAGATGTACATAGCTGCGTTAAATGCTCCCGATATAAATGTGTATATTCATGTTTATGTATAAGGGATTCAATTGAATGGTGTACGTAAATTCTTGCTTAGTTATATGCATGCGCATGTGTATATATTCGTGCATTCAAGAATTCATATGCACATGCATATCTATCGGTGTGCATATATATAAGCATATATGCTTACTTAGTGCACCTGCTTGCCTATGTGCATTTGCGAACTTTACGTGCTTACATATGTGCATGCACGCATGTATATGTCTAGTCATACATGCACATATATGTTCTTGTATGTCTACAACATATACTTATGCACGTCCATGCACGCGTAGGTAAATGCATACACCGACACATTTAAACATACGATAATTAATACATTCATACATACATTCATACTTACATAACACATACTCACATAAATACATGAATGCCTACATATGCATACTCATACGTTCATATATACTTATGTATGTACATACATACATACATACATACATACATACATACATACATACATGCATGCATGCATACATACATACATGCATGCATGCCCATACATACATACATACATACATACATACATACATACATACATACATACATACATACATACATACATACATACATACATACATACATACATACATACTTTTGCTCGTTAGAATTTATAAAACAAGAAAACATCCAGATGATTTAGTAGAAAATAAAATTAAAATATACAAAAGGATCTAAGCTAAATAAAATGAGTTCCATCATCAGTGTTTGAAGATTTAGCTTGGATGGGGAGGAAGTAGCTTCGATAAGTATCGTCCGTTTTTACCTCAGTTATTTAGCGTTGCTGCAAGCATTAAGCAATACTGACCTATATTGTCTAACAGTGTAGAGAATCGCAAGTTTTACTACTTTTCGCTAACTATTTGCCGGCAAGTTTTTTTTTATTTTGGCTCAGTGCTATACAGCCGGATGCCTTTGCAGACACCTTGTCCATTAATCCCGTCCTGGGCCTTTTTATTTTAATTAGAAGTAGTAGTAGTAGTAGTAGTAGTAGTAGTAGTAGTAGTAGTAGTAGTAGTAGGAGTTCTTCTTGTTGTGGTTGTTTTGTGTCATTATTATTATTATTATTATTATTATTATTATTATTATTATTATTATTATTATTATTATTATTATTAATCTATATATTTATTTATTTATTTATTTTGTGCGTCACATATAGATTTGCGTATTGCTAAATATTTTATATTTTGTTTACTATATTATTTCTTTATTTTTCATGAGCGCGGCAGGACGACGATATTACCCATATCAAAATATAATACCGTTCCAATACCCCTATTATCTGATGGTTGAAGTACGCTATTAGTTTGCTGAAATTACAGTCTATCACGTTACTGAACATACGCAAAGAAACATACATATGATACAAACATACATACTCGTCCATATACACTGGACGTATTCCCCCTTGTAAATAAGCAAGCCCCCCCCCCCCAATCACCCGCCTTCAGCTCTTTGGCGAGTAAAGGTCACCACAATTCACACCACACTGCATGGGTTACCCACAGTGTAAGCGGGTAAGGCCTTCTGCAGTCAGGCCTGACTCGCAGATTATATATATATATATATATATATATATATATATATATATATATATATATATATATATATATATATATATATATATATATATATATATATATATATAAAATATGTGCTTAATTTAATTTGCATTCCAAACTTTCGTCTAACAAAAAATATATAGACTGTGAAACCATGTGTATAAATTTTCCCTCGTGTGCATGCTATTAGTCCACCTATGAAACAACGCCTTTCCTCAGCTGATCATTCACTGATACACAAGTTAATAATCATCTAATAACTTCCTCAATTGAGTGCTTTTAGGTCACTGATTTTTATTTTTACGCCCGCCATCCAGCTCTCAACGCATCATAGCGAATGTGGGTGAGATATTGCTTGCCCTACTTTGCCTAGTTTTTCACTCCTCTTTCACGTTTTGGGGCTTTTATAGCGGAAAATCAGAGCTTTTAGCTTTTCGATTTACGATTTAGCGGTCCCCTAGCATGACGTTGTAATCACAGAGTCGTAGAGTCGGTGTGTTACCTCGCTTACGGCCGGCTACACTAGAGTAATATTAGCGCACGAAGAACCGCGCATATATTCCTTCTACCACAGCCAAGCCAGAACTGACCTCTCTTCGCCGCACCAACCCCGGAGTCCATTGGGAGATGCGAGAGGGATAGAGAGAGAAAGAGAGGAGTAATGGGAGACTGAGGGGAGAGAGAGTCGGTGAGGGGAGATGGACCTAGCTTGCCGGTTGTTCGATAACCTACCCTCACTGGGTCAGATTTAGATTTGTATAAAAGGAGACTTATCTTAATTTTTCTCTCTACGACATTTGCTTTTGAAAGTGAATAGATAGAGAGAGAGGAGGGGAATTTATCGCTGCTTTTAGACTATTGCTTTTAGATTTACAAATGGAACTAGACTGTCAAGCACAAAGGTAGGTAAAGGGTTGATGTTTACATTTTTGCAATAGTGAATAAATAGGAACTGGCTCTCTCTCTCTCTCTCTCTCTCTCTCTCTCTCTCTCTCTCTCTCTCTCTCTCTCTCTCTCTCTCTCTCTCTCTCTCTCTCTCTCTCTTGATCAATGTATCTATCTATCTCTCTGTCAATCTATCTGTCTGTCTATATATCTATTTATTAGACCTTCTGTGGTGTAGTTGGTAGCGCCTTGGCAAAGTAATTATGTGTCCTAGGTTCAAGTCCCGGTCGGGGTAAAAATTATTCATGTCTAGCACATATGGCAAATGCTTATTTGATTATTGTTGGTCCCAAATTTGATTGGGATTTGAAATAAATGAAAAAAAAAACGAACACGAGTGAGGTTGGGAGAAACTGTAATATGAGCAAAATGGCATTCAGATAGAATATGTTCATTCCTATTATAGCAGTGAAGCTGTAAGGTTAGTTTCTCTTTTAGACCTTCTGTGATGTAGTTGGTAGCACCTTGGCTAGATTGGGATTTGAATAAAATGCAAAAACGAAGTCAAGAGTGATGTTGGCAGAAATTGTAATATGAACAAAATGGCATTCAGACAGAAATGTGTTCATTCCTAGTATAGCAGTGAAGCTGTAAGGTTGGTTTCTCTTTTAGACCTTCTGTGGTGTAGTTGGTAGCACCTTGGCACGGTAATTATGTGTCCTAGATTCAAGTCCCGGCCGGGGTAAAAATGATTCATGTTTTCACATATGGTAATGTGCTTATATGATAATTGTTGGTCCCAAATTAGATTGGGATTTAAATGCAAAAACGAAGCCACAAGTGAGGTTGTGAGAAACTGTAATATGAACAAAATGGCATTAAGATAGAATGTGTTCATTCCTAGTATTGCAGTTAATATGTAAGGTTCGTTTCTCTTTTAGACCTTCTGTGGTATAGTTGGTAGCACCTTGGCACAGTAATTATGTGTCCTAGGTTCAAGTCCCGGTCAAGATAAAAATGATTCTTATATATATATATATATATATATATATATATATATATATATATATATATATATATATATATATATATATATATATATATATTTATATATATGTATATATATATATATATATATATATATATATATATATATATATATATATATATATATATATATGAGCTATTTTCCTTTTAAAAGGGAAGTGGCTGAGGCAAGACAAAATACTCTGGCTCTTTGGGAAGAGAAAATACAGAGGAGGGGATTCCCAGTCCCTTTGCTCCGCCTCATACAATCGACTCTTGCGACACGTAGGGGAACATGGAGAAAGCATTCTAGACCCCGTCCCTCCATCTGGAGTCCAATTCCACCTGCTCTTGGCAATTCGACTATCAATCATTCTCTCCAGATGTCCTAACCATCTCAACTGTCCTTCTTCAGTTTGTTCCACACAGGAGCCACTCCCTCCATTCTCCTTATTTTTCCATTTCTAATATTGCCTCTTCTTGTTTTCTTCACAATGGTTCTCAAGATTTTCATCTCTGAGGCATGGATCCAACTCTTATCTTTATTTGTCACGGTCCAGCTCTCTGATACATGCATCATTATCGGTGTAAGCACACCTTCAAGTATGGCTCTTTGACGCCTTTATGGACACTCGTATCATCATTATAATTTGGTAGAGAGCACTAGCACATTTATTGTATCTTCTTAGCCTTTCCATAATTTCAGAAGTGTTCTTGAAGCCTTTGTTTGTAGAGATACAATTATGATATATGACTTTTAGTGTTTTAGCCTTTCATTATATTGTGAAGACATGGTTTATATGTTCCCAATCTATGATCTATTCCATAAACTTTACGTACACACTACATATTTTTTTGCATTGTACTGCATCAATTTTTTTTCAAGATCAATAAGTGATATATATATATATATATATATATATATATATATATATATATATATATATATATATATATATATATATAAATGTATGGATGCATGCATGTATATATATAATAAAAAAAAACATTAACATATGTAAAAACATGAATCTTATTTTATCCGATCGGGACTCGAACTTAAGACACACAATTACTGTGCCAAGGCGCTTCCAACTACACCACTGAAGGTCAAAGAAAGAAGCCAATCTCAAAGCTATTTGCTTTGCCAGGAATGAAAGTATTCTTTCTGAGAGTCTTTTTTGTTCATATTACAACTTCTCCCATCTCACTCGTGGCTTCATTTTCGCATTCTAATTCAAATCCCAACATAAATAGGCATTCATAATAATTATATTTGAGGTGGGCTTCTTTCTTAGACCTTCAGTGGTGTAGTTGGTTGCGCCTTGGCGCAGTAATTATGTGTCTGAAGTTTGAGTCCCAATCGGGTAAAA
>JAXCGZ010004040.1:47500-55000 GCA_037179515.1 Halocaridina rubra
ATATCTTTGCTAGTTTTGTTGGACTTATCAAAAGCCTTCGACAGTGTAAACCATGAAATTCTTTTAAGTAAATGTATTAACTTAAATATTGATCCAAGCTGGTTTAGCGAGTATCTATCTAATCGTAAACAGTCCATACGTCTTAACAACATTATCTCTGTGCCAAAAAATTTATCATTTGGTGTTCCACAGGGATCAGTACTTGGTCCTATCCTCTTCTCCATTTACGTAAATGATCTATCTTCTTTCATTTCTGACTGTCTAGTCGTACAATATGCAGATGACACTCAACTACTCCTTAGTGGTGATATTAATAATCTCCCAGAGCTAACTTTAAGAGCAGAAAACACTCTGTCAAAAATTAAAACCTATTTCCAAGAAATTGGGCTGTTAATTAACGAAAGTAAAACACAGTGCATATTTATTGGTTCAAGGTTCCACATAGCACAAATTCCAGAAAACACAACAATTAATTTTTGCGACAATATTATCACACCTAGCAAAACAGTCAAAAACCTAGGAATTCACTTTGATAACCACATGTTGTTTGATTCCCACATAGATAAAGTATGCAAAAAGGTTACAGGAACATTAATGTACTTATCACGTATAAAAGACAATTTTGAGACTACCACTCGAATAACTGTTGTTGAATCTCTAGCCCTAAGTCACATTAATTACTGCACAACTGTTTGGGGAGCTACCACTAAGACTCAGATAAACAGAATACAGAAGCTTATTAATTTTGCAGCTCAAGTTGCCCTGGGAGGAATAAGAAAATACGACCACATCACACCAGCTCTCAATAAACTTGGGTGGCTGCGGGCAGAAAATAAGGTCGCTTATGCTATTTATGTTTTTGTATTCAAAATTTTGGACCATCATTATCCTAGCTGGCTATTTGATTTAAAAACAGTCAGGGATATAAGGGGAACCAACACAAGACAGAGCAGTGAGCTCTTTATTCACAGAACAAACACAGAAGCAGGTTCAAAGATGATCACTATCAAAGGGCCAACACTCTGGAATAATATTCCAGAGCATCTTAAAAATGCATCCTCTTTCACAGCTTTCAAAGGGAAACTATACAGTTTTCTTTTGGACAAATAGTTGCTGCTCATTAAGAACTAATTATTCTCATTGTAAGGAAACAAATATGGAAATGATGCCGATAATAACGATCCTGTATCTAGTGGCATACTTACTACTTTATTATTAACATTATTGTAACATTTTTATTACAGCATTATTATTTTCTATGAAAGCTACATTTAATTTAACTATATGTCTAACCCTCTTATTTGTTAGTTTAATTACATGTCTACTTATAAGTTACTATTAATGTTGAATAACCATTGTACAAAATGGAAATAAATGTTTTTGTTTGTTTTGTTTGTTTGTTTGTTTGTGTGTGTGTGTGTGTGTGTGTGTGTGTGTGTGTGTGTGTGTGTGTGTGTGTGTGTGTATGCTACAATTTTTATTAGTTTTTTTTTTCATTCTTTTAAAACTATTAAAGGTATTGTTTCCTCTTTGGAAAATCCTCTTTTTTTATTCTCTCTCTTTCTCTTATAATCCTTTTCAGAAAAAAAAAATTTGGTTTCAGTTTTTTTCTCTGGCATTTATTTTCCTCTTCTGAAAGTATTTTTACCCTACTTAGAAAGTCTTTATTTGTTTCATTTCCCTTTTGGGCATTTACTATTCTCTTAAAAAAAGTACTTAATTGTTGAATTACTTGACCCTCATTAGCATTCATTTTCCTTAGCAAAGAGTAATTCTGAGCTTAATTCTATTCTATGGGAGTTATTTTCCACTTCCTAAATTATTTTTGACTTTAAAAAGCTCTTTTTTTTTGTATTTTCCTCTCGGGAATTTAATTTCCATTTTAGAAAGTATTTATTTGTTTCATCTTCATCTAGCCTTTATTTTCCTCTTTTGGCCTATCTATTTATTTCATTTTTCCTCTCTGGCAATTATTTTCCTCATTTAGCCGCATCTATTTATTTCATTTTTCCTCTTTGACATTTATTTTCCTCATTTAACCGTATCTATTTATTTCATTTTTCCTCTCTGGCATTTATTTTCCTCATTTAGCCGTATCTATTTATTTCATTTTTCCTCTCTGGCATTTATTTTCCTCATTTAGCCGTATCTATTTATTTCATTTTTCCTCTGGCATTTATTTTCCTCATTTAGCCGTATCTGTTTATTTTATTTTTCCTCTCTGGCATTTATTTTCCTCATTTAGCCGTATCTATTTATTTCATTTTTCCTCTCTGGCATTTATTTTCCTCATTTAGCCTTATCTATTTATTTCATTTTTCCTCTGGCATTTATTTTCCTCATTTAGCCTTATCTATTTATTTCATTTTTCCTCTTTGGCATTTATTTTCCTCATTTAGCCGTATATATTTATTTCATTTTTCCTCTCTGGCATTTATTTTCCTCATTTAGCCTATCTATTTATTTCATTTTTCCTCTCTGGCATTTATTTTCCTCATTTAGCCGTATCTATTTATTTCATTTTTCCTCTCTGGCATTTATTTTCCTCATTTAGCCGTATCTATTTATTTCATTTTTCCTCTCTGGCATTTATTTTCCTCATTTAGCCGTATCTAATTATTTCATTTTTCCTCTCTGGCATTTATTTTCCTCAATTAGCCGTATCTATTTATTTCATTTTCCCTCTCTGGCATTTATTTTCCTCATTTAGCTGTATCTATTTATTTCATTTTTCCTCTCTGGCATTTATTTTCCTCATTTAGCCGTATCTGTTAATTTCATTTTTCCTCTCTGGCATTTATTTCCCTCGTTTAGCCGTATCTGTTTATTTCATTTTTCCTCTCTGGCATTTATTTTCCTCATTTAGCCGTATATATTTATTTAATTTTTCCTCTCTGGCATTTATTTTCCTCATTTAGCCGTATCTATTTATTTCATTTTTCCTCTCTGGCATTTATTTTCCTCATTTAGCCGTATCTATTTATTTCATTTTTCCTCTCTGGCATTTATTTTCCTCATTTAGCCGTATCTATTTATTTCATTTTTCCTCTCTGGCATTTATTTTCCTCATTTAGCCGTATCTATTTATTTCATTTTTCCTCTCTGGCATTTATTTTCCTCATTTAGCCTATCTATTTATTTCATTTTTCCTCTCTGGCATTTATTTTCCTCATTTAGCCGTATCTAATTATTTCATTTTTCCTCTCTGGCATTTATTGTCCTCAATTAGCCGTATCTATTTATTTCATTTTCCCTCTCTGGCATTTATTTTCCTCATTTAGCTGTATCTATTTATTTCATTTTTCCTCTCTGGCATTTATTTTCCTCATTTAGCCGTATCTGTTAATTTCATTTTTCCTCTCTGGCATTTATTTCCCTCGTTTAGCCGTATCTGTTTATTTCATTTTTCCTCTCTGGCATTTATTTTCCTCATTTAGCCGTATATATTTATTTAATTTTTCCTCTCTGTCATTTATTTTCCTCATTTAGCCGTATCTATTTATTTCATTTTTCCTCTTTGGCATTTATTTTCCTCATTTAGCCGTATCTATTTATTTCATTTTTCCTCTCTGGCATTTATTTTCCTCATTTAGCCGTATCTATTTATTTAATTTTTCCTCTCTGGCATTTATTTTCCTCATTTAGCCGTATATATTTATTTAATTTTTCCTCTCTGTCATTTATTTTCCTCATTTAGCCGTATCTAATTATTTTATTTTTCCTCTCTGGCATTTATTTTCCTCATTTAGCCGTATCTATTTATTTCATTTTTCCTCTCCGGCATTTATTTTCCTCCTCCAATGAAGTGAGGAGTGTCAACATGAAGGATGAAAGTTTTGGAGGGGGAAAAATTGACTCCTTAGTTTGAGTAATGAGGTAAAACACGCCCTCGATAGGTGATTGATGAGCCCCCCCCCCCCAACGCCTTTATTAATGCGTTTTAGTCACTCATTTATTTTCTTCTGCTCATTCCCTCATTCATTTCCTTTAAACGAGTATTCCTTTATTTCATTCATTAAGTGTCAAGGAGTTCTTTTGTTCATTCTTTTTAGCTGTCCATTCCCTCATTCATTTCTTTTAAGCGAGTATTCCTTGATTTCATTCTCCAAGTGTCAAGGAGTTCCACTGCTCATTCTTTTTATCTGTTCATTCCTTTATTCATTCATTTAAACGGACATTCCTTGATTTCATTCTCCAAGTGTCAAGGAGTTCCACTGCTCATTCTTTTTATCTGTTCATTCCTTTATTCATTCATTTAAACGGACATTCCTTGATTTCATTCTCCAAGTGTCAAGGAGTTCTTTTGTTCATTCTTTTTAGCTGTCCATTCCTTTATTCATTCATTTAAACGGACATTCCCTGATTTCATTCTCCAAGCGTCAAGGAGTTCCACTGCTCATTCCCTGATTCATTCCATTTAACAGGCATTCCTTGATTTCATTCACTAAGTGCCAGGGAATTCCTCTGCTCATTTCGCTTATCATTCCTTTTATTGAATTAGCTTTCACTGCCTCATGAGGTCGGTGATTTGCTGTTGGTTTACAAAATTATTTAGATATTGTCTTGAAATCACTTGTTCCACGTGAATGGAGATGGGGCTGGGTGTCATCTCTGTCCCTTGACTTTGCATTACATTAGAAACCTTTAACCTTTAAATGACATCCCTTGCTTCCATCAACTAAGTGTCAAAAGCTCCGCAGCTCATTTTTATTCAGCTGTTCCTTACTTTTAAGCCTGCATGCCTTGATTGCATGCATTAAGTGTCAAGGAGTTCAGCTACACATTGCTGGCTAGTACAGTGGTAACGCGCTGGCTTTGCATTCACGAGGTCGAAAGATCGGTTCCCGTCCAAGACCGAGAGTTTAAGCTGTTTACTGGCAGGAACTGCTGTGGGTGGACACCACAGTGGGGGGTTGGGGCTTGCCCTGGCTGACGAATACCCATTGTATTGAAATGGAAATAAAGGTTTATTATTATTTATTTTATTTGACTTGCATTCCCTCACATCGTTCACTGAATGTCACTTTTAACGCGCTTTGATGGTGTAAAAGCCATCCCTTTATTCATTTGCTTAAAAGGTGTACACCTTGATTTCACTTACTAAATGTCAGGGAGCTTTGCAGCTCATTCTCTTTTCATCGTTTCTTGTAAGGTGTATTCCTTGATTTCATTTACTAATTTTCGAAGTTCAGCCAATCATTTTATTCTTCTTTTTAAATCTTATTCCTTGATTTCACTCTGCTCATTCCTAACGGGTAGTCCTTGATAGCATTCACTCAGTGTCGAAGTTCCGCTGCTCATTCTTTTCTTCATTCATTTTACCGCGCATTCCTTGATTTCATATACATATTTTTTGTAGTTAATTTGATCATTTCTTTAGTTAATTCCTTTCAGTTATTATTCCTTGATTTCATTCATCCGCTTTGACTGGCGTTCCTTAATTTCTTTCATTAAGTGTTTGATTTTCACTGTTCATTCCTTTACTCAGTCTTTGCATATTTCTTGATTTCATTCACACTCATTCCGATGCTAATGCCTTGCGTCATTCGCTTTTCATTGTATTCCTTGACTTCCTTTACCTAAGTTCCAAGTCACACAACTCATTTCCTAATTCACTGATTTAATTTACTAACAGTAGAATTTCTTTTGCTCATTCCTTTATTAATAACATTTAACGGATATTCCTTATTTCATTCACTTATTTTTTCATTCGCTCTAAGGCACATATTCCTTATTTTCAGTTGCTAAATGTCACAGACCTTAGCTGCTCATCCCTCTTTCATTCGTGTTGAGGCGTATTCCTTGATTTACTTCAATGTGTTGTAGTTTCGGTGCTCATACCTTTATTCATTTGTTTTAAGACTAATTCAGTAATTCCATTCCATCTGTCTTCGATGATATATTTTTCTGATTTTATTGAATACTGTACTGAAGATGAACCACAGGATTTACAGTTATAACAGCTCGAGTCGCCCTGGGAGGATAAGAAAATATGACCACATGACACCAGCTCTTAAAAACTTGGGTGGCTTCGGGCAGTAAGCTAGGTCGCCTATGCTATTTACGTTTTTGTATGCAAAATTTTGAACCATCATTATTCTAGCTGGCTATTTAATTTCAAAACGGTCAGAGATATAAGGGGAACCAACACAAGACAGAGAAGTGAGCTCTTTATTCAGATAACAGACACATATGCAGGTTCAAAGATGATCACTATTAAGGGTAACACTCTGCAAATGTATTCCAGAACATCTTAAAAATTCATCCCCCTTCACAGCTTTCAAAAGCAAGCTATATAGTTTTCTTATGAACAAGTACTTACTGCTCACACACTAATCAAGCTTAATGATTTAAAAAAATTTTCCTTTACACTAACCATTCTATATGTAAATAGATATCGCCTTCTTTGATTTCTAAGTTAAGAACTAATTATTCTCATTGTAAGGAATACAAATATTGTGATGTTGCCAATGATAACAATCCTGTATCGAGTGTTATTGTTATTATTGCTTTATTATTAACATTAAATTGCTAACATTTCTCTTACAGTATGATTATTGTTATTATAATTTTACACGTACCTGTTAACTCAGGGTAATCTTCATTTTCTAGGAATGTTATATTTCTATTCACTGTATGTATTACCCTCTTACTTATTAGTTCAATTACATGTCTACTTATAAGTGTACTCTAACTTTTGTAAATGAATAGCCAATGCCAATTGGATAAAAATGTTTGTTGTTGTTGTTGTTGTTGTTGTTGATCCATTCTTTTGAAATAGTGCACCTAGACTTCAATCTCTAAGTGTAGAAGTGTCGCTAACCATTAATATCTTCATTCGTTATAAGACGCTTTCCTTGATTTCATGTTTTACTCGTTTTTAAATTACGCCTCTCAATTCTATATTCTATTAATGTGTATTCCTCAATATCTTTCACTAATAGTCGAAGTTCCACTGTTCATTGCTTTATTAATTCTCTTTCACTCTCCTTTCGTAGTTCCAATGCTCTTTTCTTGATTCATTTTCTTTATTCATCAATATCCTTTTTATGATGGTTAGGGACCGGACATTTTTGGAGATACTGTTCCACCATACTTACTACTTTTCTAATACCAACATACTCACTAAATCTGCTGAGTTAACAGGAACTACAACGGAAAGAAGATTACTACCCTCTCCATCTCACTCCCCAACTGGATGCACCGAGGGTATCTATACAAACCATCGATAAAGCTGAACTCGCAACCACTAAGTTTGGAAGTCAGGCACTTTCTCAGCTGAGCTAAACTCATTTCCAATATTTATATAGATTTTTTTGCACAGTTTATTGTTGCTTCATGAATATAAATCGGTACGCTTTTTCCAGTGCGCATTAGGGAAGGTGCCTGAGGTAGCTCAGTGGTAGAGGGTGCGAGTTTTTAAAATGACAAGCCTGACTACCACATGTTCAATTCTACCTCGGTGCATTAGGAAAGTCATCCAACTGGAATCCCCCTCAT
>JAXCGZ010004040.1:60000-65000 GCA_037179515.1 Halocaridina rubra
CTTGGGTCATCTACAGGGTAGGCGGGCAAGGATCATCTACAGTGAGACCCGAGAACCGCATCTGTTTTACCCCACAGTTTTATCGTATAGCAATCCCTCACACCCACACATCCCACTTAACTGTGTAAACAGGTGCTAAAAATCCCTTTAGCATGCGTCATTTATACACAATCATTCTTCACGCATTCTTAACTCTAGCACTCTCATTTTCCTGCTGCATTGACACCCCGCGTTCCCAATCCATCCATTTAATTTTAGGTCTTCCTTTTGGCCTAACTCCAATTACTTGTTCACTTCCCACTTTCTTTGCTAGTCGTTCCTTACCTTCAGGAACCGTTTTCTGCTTTGCCTCCTCAGTTTGATCTAATCTAGATACACCAGTTATACTTCCCAAACACATCATCTTCATTACATTCAATTGTTCCTTTCAGCCTCTCTTGCATTCCAAGTCTCTGATCGACTGTGCTGTCGGCATAATCACACCTTCATAGATACTGCTCTTTGCATTCATTCCTAATTACCTGTTTCTCATCACACGTCTCATCCAACCTAGATATTTACTCTTCCATTCTCTGCCACATGCTACGCCAGACACTTAAGCTCTCAACTTCCTCAAGTATCTCACCATTCATTCTCGCATTCAGTCTGCGCACATCTCATGACTTTACATTTACAACATTCTCCCGTAACATCTTCTCTCATACACCCTAACGAACTCAAGTACTATGCTTCATTTCATTTTCAGAATCACCCACCAGTTCCATGTCATCTATAAATAGAAATATATTCACTTTCCACCACTTCCATGCTCACCAGTTAATTACAAGCGTCTTCGTAGTAGTCTTGCATTGACCTCCCCTATCACTTCTTTCATATACATATTAAGATATCTTGACGACTTTACACAACCTTGACGTAAGTCCACATTTACCTCAAACCAATCCTACTAATCATTCCCGACTCTAGCATATGCTCTGCTATTCTTGTACTGTGCGAATGTAACAAGAATATAAACTCAATAAACTCTCATTTATTTTATATAATCGCAAAACATTTCACAACGCCTCTAATAACCCTGTCATTCGCTTTCTACAAATCTATAAAAGCCCAAAAAGCCCATACTTGATTAACATACCTTCTTCCTTTCCTAAACCCACACTGTTCTTCCCCGAACATTTTCTCTGTTCCTTTCATATTTCTATCGATCATCACTCTTCCATATACCTTACCACCTATCTATCTCTGAGCAAAGTAATTCCTCTAAAGATTTAACATTCGAACATATCTTCCTCCACTTTTTCAGAGGTGCGGATGGGCGTTTGCGCCCCCAAGCACTAATATGTGTTTGTGCGTGTGTGTATGTGAGTATGGGCTTACCAAAAGATACGACTGTCAATAACTACAGAATCTAATAACGATTATTTCTTTTAGTCATTATAAGCAATATGCTCGTAATACCACATCACAGATCAGTTATGAAGTTTTTCATTTAAAACATCATATGCCACCAAGACTGCGAATCATATCAATATCTATTTTAAGTAACTACATAAAGCACTACCTAAATTACAGAGCATTAAAAAAAAAAAAAAAAAAAAAACATATAACTTAGGGCAGTCGATAAGGGTTTGAATATGGAAAAAAAATCATGGAAAGCTGCAATAAGTTTTATTATCTTTGTAATGGGATACTTAATAGCATATAAATTTTTCACCCCTCTACTGGCCCCGGATTTGCAATCATCTTGAAAAAATGGCGGCCCAAACAGTTTTTTTAATTATCTCACTTAGGACTCACTTTAGAGGAAAGCGATTTAATATATTAAATAATTTGCATGAAATTTTCTACAAATATGCCCCATAGATTTTTTCTAGTGCGGTGCACGATTTTGACGCTAGAGGTGCGAGAACTTTTGCATGTTTTTGAGTCATACCACCAGTTACGTAATATGACATTGAAAATGATCGTGTATGTTTTATGGAAGGATGTATTAAATTCTTACATTAATTGTAGCTTTTCATTTTGTTTCAGGGTGTATGAATAAGGACAGTTAAAAGGCAATTAATTCTCAATTTGTGGAAAAAATTTCTTCATCAGGGAAATGTTTCATTTGTAAAGGGAATCTTTCTGAGGAAGTGACTCGTGAATTGAAAGATAAAGGTTTGAAAACACTGATAGACTACAGCAGTAAATGGAAAGATGGAAAACTTTCTCATCTAACAGGAATGAAAAAAGTGACAGTGCATGAAAAATGTTGAAAAGTGTATACCAAGGAAAGAAGTGCTGAACCTCTACAAACAAGACAGCAAACCTCTCCAGGACCTACAACGTCTTTAAGGAGCCTAGTACTGGATTTTTATTTTCTTCATGACTGTCGTTTTTCTGGAGAAGATGCATCAGATGAGTTTTTGAAAAAAGACAGCAAAATTCATATAATTATATAATTAATATAAACCTACAGATTAACAAAAACAGACCTAATAACATTAATAATTAATATAAACCTACAGATTAACAAAAGCAGACAAAAACCAACAAGGAAATAATTATGATAATTAATATAACTTTAAACTGCTATCAAAGTGAAATGGAACCTGGAAGGAGAGCAATAAACTAATACACAATAACAGATATACAATACGAAACACAAGCAGCTTCAGGTGGACGAAAAGCCGGTACGGGGAATATACTCCTGGTATGTGGTGACGATCGCTGGATAGGAGCTGTACTCTGTCTGCCGGCGTTCTTCACCGGGTATATAACAGTGGGGAGGTCTTGGGACTAAGACAGTCAGCCAAAGTAGGGTTGAGGGTAAGGCCAGAAAATTCATTATGATTGGTTGTTCGAGGTGAAGTGATTGCTGATTGGTTGAAATGAACGCTGATTGTTTGAGTCGAGTTATTGGTAGTTGAAAAGGGGTAACAAGCTTGTTTGGGGTTGTAACAGTATGAAAAACAGATAAGTAACTATGAGAAAGCAGATGGACTTCGGATAGTAATCACAGCTTCAAAAATAATTGCTGAAGATATGAGGTCACAGATATATGAGATAGACCAAAATCACCACAAGATAAATTCCTGACTGATTTGGAATCTCTAGTACCAGACACCTTACATATCCTTGTTAAAACTGTTGTGTTGAAGAACAATAAAGTAGATAAGAGTAAATAGGAGAAGTTTACATCTATCTCACATACTATCCTAACAGTAGCCAAGCCAAATTCTTTTAGATCACCATTACACATAGGCTTTGCTGTTCATATTAGTCAAATATATGGTTCTAATCTACTGAATGTTCTCTCTACCTTAGGATTGTGTGCTTCCTTTGATGAGGCAGCACTCTTTCAAATATCAGCCTTGCAGCATCCAAACAGGGAGGTTCAAACTGACTCATTTACACAATTTGTATTCGACAATGGTGATGTAAACATTTGTACCATTGAAGGGGTCAACACTTTCCACAGTATGGGAGGGATTCGGTGTTTTGCTCCTTATTCTAATGATCCTACAACAGTTGAGCCTATCTCAAGATTAGAAAAGATCCCCTCTGCAGCCACTGTTGGGCACATTGGTCATGTTCCCATCAGAGCCTTTGAGAGTAAAACTAAAGAGGACTTTTTAGTATGATAGTCGGAGATTTAGCAAAAGTTAATCCAAGATCCACCACTGTCTCATTAACAACAAGGGAACTCCAGTGGCTGTATGTAAAATGGCAAATGAAGACTGACTGTCCATGTTGGAATGGTTACATGGAGAAATGTATTGCAGCCCTGCAATATGATGTTTCCCGCATCTCATACTTTTCAATGCAAATGCTCCACCTACTGACTACGATACCATATACAAAGGTTTTAATAAAGCTGTGGAGAAATGCAAAGAGCTGATACAAGAAAGTTGCTTTGTAATGTTTGGCCAACTGTATAACAAAGCTTGTGACATTGTTGTAAAATGTGGCCAAGAATCACCACAAAGTAATGTTATTGTACGTCTTAGTGGTTCTCACTTAGTGATGTCATTCATGGGTGCAGTTGGTTACATCATGAATGGAAGTGGAATAAAAGAGCTTTTATAGTGTTATATATACATTTGCATCTGTGGACAAAATGTTGACTGGTCATGCTTACGCAAGAGCACTCAGAGCACATAAACTAGTGCATGCTGAACTGGATACAATAATTCTCAGTGAAACTGCTCTTTGTACTGATGAACGGGCAACAATTGTGATATATGTTTCATGCAAAGGGTTGTCCTGTTTAAACTCTGACATAAAAATTTATGAAGAGGACTGTGATGATTCCAATGATACAATGTTAGAAAACTTCCTAGTTCCATAAGGAGAAAGATCACATGGAACGGAATAACCAGAAGTTGCACTTTCACTCACTTGTATCATCAAAATAATCTACAAATCAACCCCACCAGAGATCACTGTATTCCTGTGGTGAACAATATATATTCCATTAAAGGAGAGTGATGGGAGATAGTATACCACACTATTCTTAAAGAAACCTGTCAACGAGAACAACAACAATTATAGATATGCAGTTGTAGATGGCCGGACAATGACTAATGATAACTTCATCTAAGATGTTCACATTGGGTGGATGGTTAAGCGCGAGGGTGGTAACTCCGCCGTTGAGCATTCGCTGTCTGTCCTAAGCCAGAATAAAGAAGAAAGGACACCTCATGCAAGAAATATTACTAATCTATATTAGCTAACGTGGGTCATGAAAGAAATGGTGCACACATTCTCGCCCCTCTAGCGTCAAAACCGCGCATCGCACTAGAAAAATGTATAGAACATATTTTGTAGGGAATTACATGTTAATTATTTTTTAATTTCAACACGTTTTCCTCTAAAGCAAGTCTTAAGTGAGATAATTAAAAAAAAATCTGCTTTTGGCTGCTATATTTTCAAGATGGCGGCATAATCCGGAGAAGTAGTAGGGTGCAAAATTCACATATTATTAATATCCTATTACGAAGACTATAAAACTTAAT
>JAXCGZ010004040.1:77500-87500 GCA_037179515.1 Halocaridina rubra
GGCTGAGATAGACCTCTGTAAAAAGAATCTGAGAAAGAGAGAAACATACCAAAGGATGATCAAAAGCACACTGCAAAATGACCTCACACACACACACACACACACACACACACACACACACACACACACACACTGGAAGGTAATATGTGCACAAAATATTCAGTGTGGATTTGAAGAAGACATCATCGTCAGAATTCATTTTTCTTTTTGCTAGCCAGACCATGATTTTCCTCTCTCATTCTTAACTTAATTCTTCCATTAACTTTACTGTTATTGTTATGTAATGGCTTAATGGCTTTGGTAATGGGTTTCCCCGTGTGTCCTTAATGCCTTTCCTGGTTTACTGTTATCTGAGTGTTCTTCGCAGTGGCACTTGAATTCTGCATTCTGTGTCTTCTCTCCTTCTTTCACTCTGTCTATCTATCTGTCTATCTATCTATCTATCTATCTATCTATCTATCTAGCTGATACACACAAAGAAAACTCTAGGGTATATAATTTTTCCAGATTCTTTATATCTTGCTTGCATAAGCTCCCAAAAGAGCTTTTGCAATATTGTATCGTTGAAAGAAATCCTTTAATACTGAATGAGTCTTAAGAAGAGCTTTTATACTGTCCCATCGGAAAATAATTCCTTGACGGTTGAAAAAGACTTATAAAGAGCCTATGCAGTATTGCTATAAGTACGCAGTGCTAGAAATAAAACTTTATGATTGATAATAATAATAATTAATAATAAAATGCCTATAGTTCCACAAAATATGGTGTGGGAATTCATTATATATATATATATATATATATATATATATATATATATATATATATATATATATATATATATATATATATATATATATATATATATATATATATATACACAAAATACAAGAAACATCATGTGAATACATACCATAACACCTTGGAATCATTTTTACAATATTAGAGCATACATGTTAATACACAGATATTTTCAGCTATTGCGTAAATGTTCTCTGAGACTTTTTTTTATTTTCTGTGATGTTTCTGTTTCATTTATATCCTCTGGCAGACTGTTCAATAATTTGGGACCCCTGGCAAACAGGGCTTTGTCTGCTAGTTTTGTTCTTGGAATCACGAGATTTTGTACTTTTCGAGTGCGTCTTTCCACTGAGCTGCTAACGATATTAATCTGCATGACCCATTCAGGTATGACACCTTTCATTAACTTACACATAAACATCATCACGTTGAATTTGTTTTGGTCTTCTACTTTAAGTTTTTTTAGATCCTTTATAGATATTGTTGCCTGGACAAAATATTTGCAATGACCAACAGCGATTCTAGCAGCAAAATTTATAATCTTTTAAATGAGCATTTTGAAGAGATTTTGCGTTCTTTCAAAGAAAAATAATCCTTTTATTCCTGTATGAGCCTTATGGAGAGCTTTTGCACTGTCATATTAATATGATAGTACTATCATGTTTGAATGAGCTTTAATGAAGAGCGTCTGTACATTTGTATCCAGAAGTAATCCATTGTCATCTGGATGAGCTTTATATAAGTGTTTTTGTCCTGTTGCAAGCAAAAGATGATCATGAATGCGCTTGAAGAACCTCCGCAGGCAGTAGGTTGTCCAGCTGCAGCTGTGAGGTCTTCACGTCAGAAAAACCTTAACCTTTTACTCTGCGGGTGACACAAGCAGAGTTATGGTGGGGGGAATAGGGGCGTGATCAAGCTATATTGGCTTCAGGTGAACGTGTGTGCTTGGGCTCGGATTGCTGCCATTGTATGAAAACTTTGGAATTTTGCATCCAAAAATAATCTCTTGACACATAAGTGAGATTTTTAATGTTTTGTACTATAATATCCAATTAAAATCCATGATTTTTCAGTGATCTTTTTGAACAGCTAGAGTACTGTTTCATCCATATATAATATCTTTATACTTGGGGGACAGTTTTAGAGAGCTATTGTACAAATATATGAAGATTTTAGGTCCTTTTGAACTTTGTGAAGCGCTTTCACTCTGCAACAATAAGAGAACACGAACTCTATCGTTGACACTGTGGCTCATACGAAGTTTATGGAGAGCTTTTGCTCTGATTTGAAAAGCTTTTTATATTACTATAAGCAGAGGAAACGATACTGAAGCTTACCAGTAGGCTCCTGAATCCTGAATGAGATTTATGAAGAGCTTTTAATGTAAAGAAAACAAAAACTGTTATATTAGAAGAAAACGATACTAAGCAGTGGTGCCAAAAAGCTTCCTACAGGAAAGAATGCCATCGACGTTTTCGGGATGCCAGAACAGAAATCAGAAATGTCGAGAAATCCTGAGAGAACCACCTGCATAATGATGAACTGGAAGGCAAGTATTGGAAGGTATTGAAGTGGATGGATGAGATGGGAAGGAGAGAAAGATCAAAGGTTGTTTTTTTTTTGGGGTACCACTGTAATTGCTCGCGGACATTCTTGGGTGACTGAGCCATGTGTTCTTCATATTTTTCTTTGAGAAGCATTTATTTATCCGCCATCTTGTTTGCTTGGGTTTTACAAGACATATAAAGGCAATATGATTGATGAACGAAAATGTTTGTCATCTGCGAAATGTACAAAAAAGACAGACCGTTTGCATACACTATAAAAATGCATATATATATATATATATATATATATATATATATATATATATATATATATATATATATATATATATATATATATATATATATATATATATATATATATATATATATATATATATATATATATATATATATATATATATATATATATATATATATAATATATATATATATATATATATATATATATATATATATATATATATATATATATATATATATATATATATATATAAATATATATATATATATATATATATATATATATATATATATATATATATATATATGTGTGTAGTGTATAGAGGGGCTTGTTGAGTCAAAGTAAAAAAACGACTCATTGTGGGAGGAAAATACAAGGAAGGAGATTCCGAATCCCTTCGCTCCATTCCTTTTAGTCAAGTGTTACGACACACAAGAGAACATGGAGGAGATATTCTTGCTCTCCCACTCCACGCTTTCTGGTAAAAAAAAATCTCAGTTGTTTCTTACTACTTCATTCCATCCCAAACTCTTCCTTGTTAATATAATGAAGGATAATTAAAGAATAACACATCCAGAAAGTAACTGAAAGTCCTTTTGTGGGTTAATTGGTTAAGCAGTTATCAACCATAAGAACAAATCCGAATTCGAACCTGCTGCATTTTGCGATGACGTAGTGAAAACTTTGTCATAGGGAGGGTGTGCAGATTAGTACTGTAGTTTGTCATTTCCTAACCCCTGCCAACAGAGCAGGCATTGTTTATACATAGCTATATTTGGCAATTGCACCTATGATTCGAACTTTGCTCCTTAAAAATTACTTAAATTATTTTCCTTTAAGAAAAAAAAGGGGGGGTTGGAATGAGACGAGCGCGGGGTGTTAAGAAGGGCTTCCAACCTTCATCTTGTTATAGCTTCAACCTTTCTGTGTCCACCCCTATTCGAATGGGGACTAATAATGGCACTTACATAGCAAAAAACAAATATTACTTTGCGAAAAAAGTCCGTAGGTTCCTTGAAAGCAGCATTTGAAGTGACACTTAGATATATAAATAATTCAAGAACCACTCTGAATATGCAAATATCTTGAGAGTCTAAGGTCCAGTGACATACCTTTCGCTTGTCATCAAAGACTTCGTCAAAGAGCTTCATATGTAAATATTTTACGTATTGCCTTTCGTTCCCTGGAGCGTATCATTAAAACATATTTACAGACTTTGCTTATTTATGAGATAAAAATTTATTTCCACTCACTTTCTTTCGAGTAACAGAAAAGCATTCAGGGGGCTTGCTTATTGACAAGTAAAATATTTTTATATATACTCTGTTGTTTTATTGACAATAACAATCATGCCAAAAGATTGCACACAAACACACACACACACACACACACATACACAAACACACACACACACACACACTCACACTGACAAAAGCTGGAAAATGCATGTGGAGAAAAAACATAGTAATAGACGAGGGAAGAGAGAAATTTTGAAAGGGATATACAGGAAGGCTAAAGCAAATCCCAAACTTTTCCACAGCTTTATCAAAGGGAAACTGAATTCCAAAGAATAGGTTTTAAAGTTAAATAGAGCGGATGGAAGCATTGCTGAGATGGATGGAGAGATCTGCTAAGAATTGAACAAGGAGCTGAAGTCTATATTCACAGCATAAAATACCCCACCCCCTTAGATTGCAGATAGGAGTTCATGGGCTGTTATTAGAGAATATCATCTTTTCAGTCACAGATGCATGCAAAGCGTTGATAGAATTACATGCCCAGAAAGCTATGGGTCCTGATGATATAATCCCTAATGTATTTAAATACACTAAATCAATATCGGTGACGCTATGCGTCATATTAGAAAAGTTGCTGAAATCTGGGAAGATTCCAAGATGCTGGAAACAAGCGAGTGTTTTACCTGTCTCAAAAATGGAAGGAGGGATACAGCTCTAAACTAGAGGTCTGTTTCCTTAACCAACATAGTTTGCAAATTTATGGAGAAACTCCCAACAAAACACATCTCGCTTCACTTGGAATCCTTTAACTTTTTGTCAGTGAGACAACATGGCTTCAGAGAACAAACAGTAACTAACTTATTAGGATTGTATGATGAAGTAAGCCTGACCTTACAGGAAAGAGAGGGCTGGGCGAACTGCATAAGAATTAGAAATGAAAGAATGAGGAAGAGAGTTCCAGAGTCTGGAGATAGATGGGAAGAAGAGTCGCCTCACAGACCAATCCGCGAGAAACAAATCTCCACACAGCACCTGTGAGAAGAGGCCGCTTGGCGAGTTTTACGCGGCCTCCGCAATGGGGGAGAGATGCAACTCGCCAACTCATCAGGGCAGCGATGGAGGATGTAGCGATATAAATGAGAAAGGGAAGATACCTTACAGCGATGAGAGAGAGAATCAAGATTAGAAGTAAGAGAAGGATTATTAATGAGTCTGACTGCCTTAGATTCAACCCTATCAAAGAGATAAGTATAAGAAGAAGCACCCCATATGTGTGAGCAGTATTCTAAGCAGGGACGGATAAGGCCTATATATATATATATATATATATATATATATATATATATATATATATATATATATATATATATATGTGTGTGTGTGTGTGTGTGTGTGTGTGTGTGTGTGTGTGTGTGTGTGTGTGTGTGTGTGTGTGTGTGTGTGTTGTGTGTGTGTGTGTGTGTGTGATTAAATTGATCATGATGATTTGACCTTTGCTAATATTTCCTCTCAGACAGATGTCTCTCTCCTAATTATCCAAGGGGGCATCCTGTGGAGACATCGTTTTGGAAATAGTAATTAATGAAAATGAAAATTTTCTTCTTACGTATATTGAGCAAATAAACGTAAACAAGATCGCTGTATCTGTCATATATTTTTTTTCTGTTCCTTTTAGCTCTCTTGGTTTGCAAAATATCCTAAAGTAAATGAAAAAGCCATTGTCATTCTGGCATTATATTTTGTTTGCCGTTTTCTTTAGAGTACGTGCTCAGACGGCAAAGTAACAGTTTAAATGCGAAACGTACGGACGAAAAAGTAAAGTTTTAAGCCTGCGAAAGCAAAAGTAGTAATAGAAACTTAAAGCATGAGGACGGAAAATTAACATTTTGAATATTAAGCGAGCAGTCTTAAATTAGCATTTTTAATGTTATTAATCATGAGAGCTGGAAGGTTTTATGCATTTTTCAGAACTTTTTGCATTTTTTTTTTCTAATTCAAGGCGAAGAAGCAAATACAAAGAGGAGAGTAAAATGTATATATATTTAAAGTGTTATATATATCATGTTGATTCACTTGGTGTGTTTCAAAATGAATTAAAAAAATCAATGCTCTATTATCTTAGAGATAGAAGTGATTAATTGGTTATTTAATAGACTTCAAATGTGAGTTTCGTCATTTGAACTTTCCGCCAGGTCTGGGAAAGCTTTCCAGAAATCTCGTCCATGTATTTTCGAAATTCAATTCCAGGAAGGACGGTGGAAGGGGACGTCGGGTAGAGCACATATGCAAAGGCCTAGACTGCATGGGTAATTTGAGAGTGAATCTGTGTGTATTATACCGTGTAGAATGGCTCTTGCCATTGGGACTGAGAGTAATTTGAACATTGCAAACGAGATATGAAGTAGAATATTCAGATGGTAGGAGGGAGACATTAGGACTAGAGGTAAAATATGATGGAACGAACCTCATCAGGGCGTTGGAATGACATTTGTGGAGATTATTAGAAGGGTATGCTGAATATATTATATATATATTTATATATATATATATATATATATATATATATATATATATATATATATATATATATATATATATATATATATATATATAATATATTTTATGATATTTTATGGTGAATTAGTTATTTATTTTATAATAGGTTAGCTATATTTATCTTTTCTCTTTAGTAATATTATTGTTGTTAACGATTATTGGTTTAATGTGATAATGAGGTTTGTTATTAAGTTTATTAGTTGGTATTAGTTTGCTGCATGTTGTTTATTATAAATGTAAATGTATATCGAAGGATGTTTTAATTTTTATGTTGCTAGATTGAAGAATGAAATTACTTATACCTAATCTGTTTGTTTTACAGATTGCCATTGTTAACTGAATAAAGCTAGAATCACAGCAGTGGTTTTATTTGCTTAACAATTTATTCAATTAACAATTCTCTCCATGGAGCGAGGTCCTCGTCCTGACAGGCTTTTCGTTTTCACAAGATTCAAACAGGCCATTGAAGGGTCTACTGCAGAGCATCTTGGTTTACTCGCAAACAGCCTTCTTCAGAGAATTTTGAATTCATTTCTGAATGCACAACTTTTGATTCGGCTTTGGCTGTTCTTAAGTCAGCATTTATATAACCTGCCAATGAGGTTGTTGCTAGACACCGTTTAGCTACACGACGACAAAATACCTCAGAATTTGTTGATGAGTATTTACGCTGCAATTTTCATGCAGTTTCAGCAGAAACATATAGAGACGCATCAGTGCTAGATGCTTTTATTACTGGGTTTACATCTCAACATATCCGAACTCGTTTGCTTGAGAACAAAACATTAGCATTAGCTGCTGCTATAGATCAAGCTCGGGCTCTAAACTTAGCTCTGAAGGATTCATAGTCTTACAGCCCATTTTCCCCAGCAGAATCACAGACTATAGCAGCTGTAGGGTCTTGTCCTGAAACTGAAGATTCTGGGAAAACATGCAGTTCTGTTGATGAAGTGTGTGCTGGTGCCAGACGTGGAAGCACCTGCTTCTTCTGTAGAAACTCACGACATCCTCGATCAGTGTGTCTTGCCAGAAATGCAACATGTCACTAGTGCAAAAAACATGGACATTTTGCAAAAGTGTGTAAATCGGCTGGAGTTTCAACCGTATCAACTTCTGCTTCGACTTCTGTTACTCTTGCTACTGTTGCTCCGACAATAAATAAATCGGTCATAGTTGTTGTAATAAATGATAAACGAGTTGATGCACTTATAGATACTGGAAGTCTGAAAAATTCGTATCCGAAAGAACTGCTTTTTATCTCCAGTTGCCGGTAGTACCAAAGTCCAGTACAATATCTATGGGTTCTTCTAAATTGACAACTGCCATAGTTGGAACTTGTGAAGCGTCAATCACTATTCATGAACGTAATTACCCTTGTTCTTCCTCACTTATGGCCAGATGTTATTCTTGGTATTCCCTTTCTGGAGGAGCATTCATCTATTAATCTATTATATGGTGGATCTCAGCCTCTCTTGAAGTGTGTGCTCTTGCTGCTCTGAACATTCCTGCTCCTCGACCATTTTGATCGCTCGCTCCTGATTGCTATCCGATGGCGACCAAGTCTCGTAAATTCAGCGCCACCGATAGAGAATTTATTCGTTCTGAAGGGCAACGTTTATTTTTGGAGGATGTCATAGCACCTAGCCATTCTCCTTGGAGGGTTCAATTAGTTGTGGTGTCACACAGTGGTAAAAAAAAATGCATGGTTGTGGATTATTCTGAAACTATTAACAAATTCACATATTTGGATGCTTATCCTCTGCCAAACGTTGAAGATCCTGTCAATTCCACTGTCCAGTATAAAATATTTAGCACTATCGATCTGAAGAGTGTTTACCCTTTAGTGCCCTTACATGAGAAAGATCGTGAATATACTGCGTTCGAAGCCAATGGTTCATTGTATCAATTCAAACATCTTAGGTTCTGATTAACAACGGCGTGGCTTGTTTTCAGAGAATTATGAATGACTCCATTGAGCGAAGTCAGTCGAAGGATACATTCGCATATTTGGATGATTTGACTATATGTGGTTCGACACAAGAAGAACACGATGCAAACTTGGAGCGATTTTTTTAAGATGATAGACGTGAAAACGTTACATTAAATGAAGAGAAATGCGTAGTTTCTGCAAACTCTATCCGTATTCTCGGATATGAGATTTGTAATACTGAGTTGAGACCTGACCCTTCTCGACTTGAGCCTTGGCTTTCTCTACCTGTTTCAAGGTCAAAAAAAAACTTACAACGGTTAATGGGATTTTTTGCTTATAATTCTAAATGGGTGCCACGTTTTTATGAACGCATCCATCCACTGGTGAACCCTTCGTTCCCATTATTTGACTCTGCCATTAAAGCCATTGATAAACTAATAGATGCAATTTCTAAGTCAGCTCGCATAAGAATTGATGAAAGTCTTCCATTTACAATGGAGACCGATGTCTTTGAAGCAGAAATAGGCGCTATATTGAGCCAGGATGGCAGACCTGTGGCGTTTTTCTCACGATCACTCAACCCAGCTGAGAAGAAACATTGTGCAGTAGAAAAAGAGGCTTACGCGATCATCGAATCAATCCGGATGTGGAATCACTACTTAACAGGACGCCATTTCTCTTTAGTAACAGACCAAAAATCACCTTCTTTCATGTTCAACGCTAAACACAAGTCCAGGCTTAAAAACGATAAAATCCTCCAGCTGGGAAATGGAACTCCTGCCTTATTCTTTTGATATCAAATATTGAGCTGGCAAGTTTACTACTGCTGCCGATGCTCTTTCTAGAAATGTATGTAGTGCCAGTAGTCGGAGCAATCTAATGGAACTGAATAAGGCTCTGTGTCACCCTGGAGTAGTACGGTTACTATGTTTTGTTTGAGCTCGGAATCTCCCTTATTCGGCTTCAGATGTGAAGGAAGTTATTACGTCGTGTCCTACCTGCTGTTGAGTGAAACCTCGGTTCTTTATTCCTGAAAGTAGTACCCTAGTTCAAGCTACGAAAAATTTTGATCGATTGAACATCGACTTTAAAGGTCTTTTGCCTTCTGTCATTAATAATAAGTATCTACTTGTAAAGATACGTCATCAACAACTGTGATCTCCTGTCTAACCATTTTATTTTCAATATTTGGCCTTTCTGAATATATTCATTCAGACCGTGGGAGCTCTTTTATGTCTTTCCAGGTGAAATAATTTCTGTTTGAGCATGGAGTGGCTACAAGTAGATTCACTCCCTACCACACTACTGGAAATAGTCAATGCGAAAGGCTTGTTGGATCCATTTGCTATACAATTACCTTAGCGTTGCAATCTAAAAATGTATCTCTTCATTCATGGGAGTTGGTGTTGGCTAATGCATTACATTCCCTTAGATCACTTCGGTGCACTGCTTCTAATCCTACCCCCCACGAACCTTTGTTTTGCTATCTCCTAAAGATGTCTAGTGACCTCAGTATTCCTACCTGATTAAGTAAACCTGGGAACGTCCTTCTACGCCGGCTTGTGAGAAGCAAAGATGATCCATTAGTGAAAGAGGTCCTCTAATCAAAGCAAATCCTAAATATACACACATACAGTTTTCAAATGGGGGCATGATACTGTATCTGTAC
>JAXCGZ010004040.1:90000-94221 GCA_037179515.1 Halocaridina rubra
GGAGAGAGGAGAGAGAGAGAGAGAGAGAGAGAGAGAGAGAGAGAGAGAGAGAGAGAGAGAGAGAGAGAGAGAGAGATGATCTTGTTCTGTTTCCATCAGTCCCCGGTATCGCAGACAGTTACCCAATTGAGCCTTGAGGTGTGTGTGTGTGAGAGAGAGAGAGAGAGAGAGAGGAGAGAGAGAGAGAGAGAGAGAGAGAGAGAGAGAGAGAGAGAGAGAGAGAGAGACAGAGAGAGAGAGAGAGAAACTTCTTTCTCTGTTTTCGCCAGTCCCCGGTATCGCAGCAGTTAACCAGTTGAGCTCTGAAGCATGAGAGAGAGAGAGAGAGAGAGAGAGAGAGAGAGAGAGAGAGAGAGAGAGAGAGAGAGAGAGAGAGAGAGAGAGAGAGAGATGAGAGAGAGAGAGAGAGAGAGAGAGAGAGAGAGAGAGAGAGAGGTTTAATCAGTCGATATACTATAGACACATATCTCTCAAAATGATAAACTTCAATGGGACCTTCCCATATGTTAAAGCAATATTCCATACAGTGACATATAAACACTCTCCACAATCGAAACACCTTCTTAGAAGGAGGAATTAGAACACCTGAGTAGGATTCCCGTATGCTTTGAAAGAAACTTGACTATGTCATACATGTGAAGTATTCTAGAGAAGGTGTTTTTGCATTCTTGATTCACAAAAGATTGATGAAAAGAAATGGTTGAATGAAGTTATTTCTAACATTTTTTTTTAAGTTTTGTTGCAATTTCCCAAAAGTAACTTACAGAGATGAAGTCTTACTGGTGACTAGATAGTTTCTTTCTAAATCAAGTTGACCTACTGAGATTCAGATTTAGACGAAAAATCAGTGTCATTACACAGAACTTTCCAAAAAAAGGCTTAGAAATAAAAGTAGTTGAACAATGCATAAATTAAACATCAGCAGAAAAATTTAGACGATTCTTTTGAATATATGAAAATCTATGATCAATAAAAGAGAACAGGAGACAAAAGAAAACCATGACGTACTGCTCAGATTCGAAGGTCTAAGGCTTCCTTTATAAGAAGGAAAGTTGATGACCTTAACTCCTTTCTCAATGACAAATGTTTTTGGTTCTTAACCAAAATCCTCTTCAAAAACTTCTGCAACTCAAGCTTTCCCCCTTTCATTTGTTCTGTTGGTTCTATAGCTTGCTCTCCCACTGACATAGCCACTCTCTTTGGCTCTCATTTTTCTGCCAACTCTTCTCTAAACGATTCCAATGCACCAGTCCCTCAATCTTTATCCCTCTCTAACCCTATGCCCTCCATCATCCTTTCTTCACGCAAAGCTCATAAGGTTCTTCGCTCTCTAAAGATGAACAAGGCATCTGGTCTCATATGGTATCCCTGCAAGGTTCCTTAAGGAGTTTACAGATGAACTGACTCCCGTGCTTTGCCATATTTTTCACCTCATTCTGTCAACCAGTATCTATCCTTCATCTTAGAAGCATGCTATAGTTCAACCTGTTCATAAGAAGGGTGACCACTCTATTCCTTCAAATTACCGACCTATTGCTCAAGTTTTAGAAACGTTGCTAAATGTTCACTTCCTGAAACACCTTGAATCTAACTCACTTATCCCCAATCACCAGTACGGCTTCCACAAGGCAAGATCCAATGGTGACCTTTTGTCCTATCTTACTCATGTATTCATCTTCTCTGAGGAAATATGGGAATCCTTTGTTGTTGCCCTTGATATTTACAAGGCTTTTGACAGAGTCTCGCATAAGGCTCTGTTGGTCATACGCCCTCTCTATGGCTTTACCCTTTCTCTCTGTTCTCTGATTTCCAGTTTTCTTTCTCACCGTTTAATATCTGTAGTTATTGATGGTGCGACATCTAGCCCTTTCCCTGTTACCAGTGGTGTTCCACAGGGTTCTGTTCTTTCACCTACTCTGTTCCTTCTCTTTATCAATGATCTACAATCCCTATCTTTCTCTCTTCTTCATGCCTTTGCTGACGATTCTACCCTTCACTTTTCCTCTGCTTTTTCTTCACAACCTTCATCTGCTACACGTAATTAGTCTCGCATCACTTTCTTCTACTCTTAACTCCGATTTGCAAAGGGTATCTGAGTAGGGCGCCCAAATTTAGTTAAATTTAATGCCTCCAAGACACAGTTTCTGGGTATCTCTTTATCTTCTTCTCTTTCTGATAACCTTATTGTCTTAGAAACTAACGAAATATATCCTCTTAATTCTGTCAAAATATTAGAAATCCATATGGCCTCTTACATGTCTTGGAGGAAATGCATAATCCAAATTTCTAAATCTGTATCCAAAGAATTGGGGGTTCGTTTGCCTTTTTGTCATTACTTTTCCTCTTTACAGTCACTTAAAATCTATAAAGGACTTATCTGTCATTTTTTATTATACTGCTCACACATCTGGGGTGCTTCTTCTTATAATTATCTCCTTGATAAGGTTGAATCTAAGGCAGTCAGACTCATTAATGATCCTTCTCTTAAGTTTAATCTGGATACTCTCTCTCGTCGCCGTAAGGTATCTTCGCTTCGTCTTTTCTATCACTACTACTTCCGTCGCTGCTCTGATGAGTTGGTGAGTTGCATCCCTCCCCCACTGCTGAGGCCACGTAGCAGTTACCAAGCGGCTTCATCTCACAGGTACTGTGTGAAGATTTGTATCTCGCGGATTGATCGGTGCAGCGACTGCTTCTTCCCATCTACCTCCAAACTCTGGAACTCTCTTCCTCCCTCTGTCTTTCCAAATACTTATGACCTATCGTCCTTCAGAAAGCGGATCTATCGTCATCTCAGGGCCTAATCCTCCATATCTGTAGGTCCTTAGTCTGTCGTTTTCCTTTTGTGTATCATTACCTCATCACTGCTTTGTCCTTAACCTTTTTCTTTTCCTTTGTCTTGGTGTTTTCTCGTGCCAGGCCTTTATTGATGAGGGAAGTTTTTGCTTGTCCTGGTATCACACTCATAAAAAAAAATATTATTGTAGCTGTAATTGTATTTTCTCCAATATACTGTAGTTTTGAATGTACTCTTAGAAAACATTTGTACAACTGTCACCCACAATTTAGCTTTGATTGTATTTTCTGCAAAATCTTGTAGTTCTAAATCTGCCAGCCACAATATTGTAGTTATGGTTGTATTTTCTGCCAAATATTGTAGTTCTATAAGTACTCTCCATCAGATAATGTAAACCTGCAATATTGGTTTTCAAGTATTTTAGAACGGCCAGTATGATCCTCCAGATATTGTAGATGTGTCTGCCAAATGCTGTAGACTTGACATTAGTGTTTAGTATACCTTGTAGATTTGACAGGACAATAAAAAAAATATTGTAAGTGACATGCATTGTAGATCTCACATTTTTTTTAGAATAGTGTGTAGATCTATTTGGTAGATATTGATGTTCTGACAATCCTGCCTACGGTAATGTGTGACAATAACAATGGTATCTACCAAATATTGTAAATCCTACATTAGTGGTCTCCAGATATTGTAGATTTGATTGTACACTCTCTGCCAGAAAATGAATATCTGACTGTACTTTCTGACGAACACTTTATATCTGACAGTACTTTTTGAGAAATATTACAGATCTGATTACACAGTCTACCAAATATTGCAGACCTATCAGTACTGCCTACCAGACATTATAAATATTACACTGATGTTTTCCAAATATTAATAGTACTGACAGTTCTCTCTGCTAAATATTGTAGAATTGATTGTACTGTTTGCTGTATAGTGTCGATGCTATTTGCCAGCTATTGCTGACAAGACTGTACTGTCAACCAGTTATTGTGGCTCTGTGAGTAAAGCTTTCCAGATATTGTAGATTTTCATTATCCTGTCTGCCTAATATCGTAAATCTGACAATATTTCTTGCAAAATATTATAGCTCTGACAGCACAGTCTGCCATATATGGAAGATATGTTAGTAGTCCCTACCAGACGTATATCTGACAGCACTGTTTGAGCAATATTAGAGAACTGCCAGTAGTGTATGGCAAGTAGAACTGACTGTACTGCCTACCTGATGTTGTAGATCTGAAAGCACTTTTTGCCCAAATATATTATAACTGACAGTACTACCTGCATAATAGAAATAACAGTTTATTTACTAAATATTGTTGAAGTTACTGTATAATCTGCCAAGTAGTTATGAGCTGACAGTACTGTTTTCTAATTATTGTAGATCTGACAGTAATTACTACGTAGTATTG
>JAXCGZ010004041.1:0-45000 GCA_037179515.1 Halocaridina rubra
TATATATATATATATATATATATATATATATATATATATATATATATATATATATATATATATATATAGTCTCTCTCTCTCTCTCTCTCTCTCTCTCTCTCTCTCTCTCTCTCTCTCTCTCTCAAACACACACATCCATAAATTTCCTTTTTTTCGTGCATATCCTATTAATCTCGTGATGTCTTTCTATACATACATACATACATCAAAATTCCTGTGTCGTATGATTAAGCTATAAATTTTAAACACCCACTATTTGACACACGTTGAATTAAGAAAAAAAAAAAGCCGAGGGAGTAGGAAGAGGACGAAGATAGGGGGGGGGGGAGGGCTGAAGAGGAAGAGCTTATAATTATATACTATCATAAGACACAAGACCACCCAAGCCGAGGTTTTTGTTTACTCTTAGACTCATTTTCTGTTAGACGTTTGTTGATGTAAAGAGCAACCAGGCCCCTCCCTTCCTCTCTTTACCCCCCTTTAATATCCACTCTCCCATCTCTTCCTGTCTCTTTTCTCTCCCTTCCACCCCAACCCAGTCTGTTAATTTAACTCAGTTAAAGTGCGAAGAATCTATTTAACAACTGTCCCCAGCAGATCAAAGGAGAAGTGTACTAATGTTTTTAACTTCTTCTTCTGCAGACCCTCAGAACATACTTTTTTCCATATCTGTCAGCTCTGAAAGAGGAGAGAGAGTTTGTTTTTCAAATGTCATTCCTAGAGGGAGGTGTACTCACTCTATAAGCTAGATGGGACCCCAGAGTAAACGATTAAGAAGTTGTTTTATTTGTGTGTGTATTGACAGGTACTTTTTCTACGTTTTGTTGGCTCTTACCGTGTTGGGTATTTTGGACGGCATGGTGTTCCTCCCGGTTCTTTTATCTTTGGTGGGTCCTCCTGCCGAAGTAGTCTCACGAAATCATCCAGATCGCTTACCAACGCCTTCCCCGCCACCCTCTCCCCAAGCAACGCATTCCCACTCTCACAGTGCTTCCTCCAGGAGGAGTAGCAGCCGTACAAGTAGCAATAATATAAGGAGTTCGAGGAGATCTGTTGGAGCTGGCGGAGTCGGCTCTACTCTTTATCCGAGATTGCACGGGGGATCGAATCTGTCACTCACAACGATCACAGAGGAACCCCCGTCTTCCACGCGATCTTCGCAGTCACTCAGATCGTCGCATGAGATCGTGGTCGAGCCTCAGGTCGTGGTGGAAACGACGACGACCCCTGCGTCGAATGGCACTGGCGATTCGCACCTCGACCATCACGTAACCACTAAAGTGACTGCGACGGCCAAAGTCAAATTGGAACTTCACACTCCGTTACCAGGTAAAAAAATAACGGATACCTAATTTCGATTTAAGACGAGAAAAACAGGCCCATTTTTATCATGAGCAACACCGGGACGGGCAAAGGAAATTGCCTACATGGAGCCCGAGCACCAAGAAATCATTGAAATCAAGTATTCTTTATATCTAAGGCCGCATTCACACCAAAGTAGTATGTGGCATGCCACGCGGCACGTCAGTTGAAAAAGAACATCCGGAAATGAATGTAACCTTTCACACAGAAGTGGCGTGGCACGTCCCATGTGCCACGTGTGACTTACGACGCAAGTCACATGTGGCACATGGGACGTGTCACGCCACTTCTGTGTGAAAGGTTTCACATAATTCCTGCTGGCTAGTACAGTGGTAACGCGCTGGCTTCGCATTCACGAGGTCGAAAGATCGGTCCCCGTCCAAGACCGAGAGTTTAAGCTGTTTACTGGCAGGAACTGCTGTGGGTGGACATCACAGTGGGGGGTTGGGGCTTGTCCTGGCTGACGAATACCCATTGTAAAATGGAAATAAAGTTTATAAAAAAGAATATTCGTTTCCTACTGGCGTGCACGTGCGACGTGCCACTTTGGTGTGAAAGCGGCCTAAAGGTAATGCAATAACACAAAATCAGTAAACGCTTACAAATTGGTCCGGGAGGGATCATCAGTTCGGGAAAGCTTTAATGAGCTTGAGACAGTTTTGATATTACTGTTATTGTTAATATGAGCTCAGCTCTAACCAAACACAAATCAGCAATGTTACTAAAAGCAGACTAAAGGTATTCTTAAATCAGCAAAACAAAAAGTCTTATGTCAAATTATTAAACCATACACTTTCCTTCTCCCCCCAGGAACAGTTGAACCTACTTACCGAAGCAGTAGTAGTAGCAGTAGTACTAGTACTAGTAGCAACAGCAACCGACGTAGCAATAGACGGAGTAGCAGTAACCATAATGTGTATGGAGGTTCAGGGCACAATGCTCAAAGCCCAAGGTCTTCCTACTCCTCCCCTTCTTCTTCTCCTTCGTCTGGAGGGTCGGTTTATTCTCAAACTTCCAGAGGTTCCTCGGATTTAGAGATGGAAGAATCTATATCTAAGTGAGGTAAATATTGAATAAATTTTTTTTATTTTTGACTCGTTGTAAAGATATTTCTTTGTTTCCTTTTGATTATACCCCTGCCTGATTTTTTTTATACAGAGTTTCTTATATATATATATATATATATATATATATATATATATATATATATATATATATATATATATATATATATATATATATATATATATATATACTTGTCTGTTTTATATACAAATAAGCTATTGCCTTTGGGTGATTATATTAAGAAAGTGTATGTCAGTTTTTTATGTATGTTTTTTATTATTTTCTGCGTCTGTTAATTATTGAAGCTAATTGAACACAATAATATTAATGGCTGTGTTAAACTAACTTTGGAAAACTCGTTAAAAGGCCAAGCTTTGGGGAGGGCAGTATTACGCGTCCCCCAGCTTGGGCCTCAGTTGTTTACATACATATATACATACATACCTAAGAAAACTTCTTTGCAGGATGTAAGGAAGTACTTTTTTTTAGTGTAAGAGTAAATAATGATTGGAATTCACTAATCGAGGAGGTAGTTAATGCTAACACAATCCTTAGTTTTAAGGACAAGTGTGATATTTAAATTTTTTTTTTTTTTTTTTAAATTTAACCTTTATTTCCATTTCATTACAATGGGTATTCGTCAGCCAGGGCAAGCCCCAACCCCCCACTGTGATGTCCAACCACAGCAGTTCCTGCCAGTAAACAGCTTAAACTCTCGGTCTTGGACGGGGACCGATCTTTCGACCTCGTGAATGCGAAGCCAGCGCGTTACCACTGTACTAGCCAAAAATGAAACCGACTAGGAGAGGGGGATTTACGAGCATGAGGCTTTTTCCCGTAAACACAATTAGGTACATACATACATACATACATATATTATCTATAATGAGATATATGGACATGGGCCAGTGAATGATAAACACATGCATGCATATGGAATAGATAGAGTTTTATGTAAGTATATATGGTATGTGTGACTGTCGAACAAAGTTGGGTTTCAGTGTTAATGATCGGCTTAGAGAGAGAGAGAGAGAGAGAGAGAGAGAGAGTTCAAACCATAAGATTTTCCACTTCTAAGGATGGCTACCTCAAAGAGGCCCTCCCCTGGGGAACCTCAGAATAAGGTGGAATCTTTTCATTGCTCGCCGCATCCTGGGATGGAACTTTGGTTTTTATGTAACTGAGAGAACGAGGCTTAACCGACTGGGAGAAGAATGTAATCTGTTATGTTCTTTGATCTTACCGATGACAATGAGAGAGAGAGAGAGAGAGAGAGAGAGAGAGAGAGAGAGAGGTCAAAAATATATTTAGCAGTCATTTTAAATTATATGTAAATAGATATGTTCATAATATATTAACCAAAGTACTTATATAGTAATGTTTATTCCTTATTTCATGCAAGTAGAGAAAAATAGAAGAAATAAAATAAAATACTTATCTGAGTTACAGGATTATTATTATTATTATTATTATTATTATTATTATTATTATTATTATTATAATTGTTATTATTATTATTATTATTATTAGTAGTAGTAGTAGTAGTGTTAGTAGTAGTAGTAGTATGTAACGACTACTTTTATATGTGTAGAATAATAACATATTGAAGCTTTATTAATAAGAAATAATTAACTACTCTAAAAAGAAACTACAGAGAGAGAGAGGTACAAGTGGTACGTGTTAGAATGTGTCCCAGGTACCGGTAGAGTACCCCTGTGCTGAGCTGGAAAGGGGAGGGTCCATTGGCAAGGGGGGTTTGTGTGGGGTAGGACGTTTTGGGTGGTGTGGTTGGGTGGGCCATTGGCGCGGAATGGGTTCCTTATAGCGAGGTCGGGCGTATTTACCTGGGCTGACGTTGATGTCTCAATCCCAGGCAAGGTGTGTGGCACAGGGGGACCAATGGCCATAAGGACGTAAGCCATATTGCAGGAATGGGCTCTTTTTCTTCTTCCTCTCCACCTGCTTTGTCTTCTCTCTTTGTATTTGTGTGCAAAGGAGCATCTAAAATTGCCTTTCCTGGAGTTTTTAGACAAGGTAAATGGATAGATAAGTAGAGATAGATAGATAGGGAGTTTGGGAATTCTTAGGGATTATTTTATCTAGATCCTCCCCTTAAACTTATTTTCATCCAATTCGTCGCCTTGCTTTGTCTGAGGCTTATTCTAGTTCTGAGAGAGAGAGAATATGTTGCAGATATTCCTACTTTAGTTTAGAAAGGGAGTATCTTAAAAAGACTCTCCACTAATGTCGACGATCTTGAGGAACAAAAAAAAAAAAAAAAAAAACTTAACATTGGAACTTAGATTTAAGGAACTTGTTGTTTGCCATGTCAGTTGCCAGGATAAAACGATTTTTTTTTTCATTTGCGAATGTAGTGTTAAGCACCTAATATGCCAAGCTGTGAAGGAAGAACGCCCTTTTAGATAAGGGATTACCTCATTCAGAACCTCTCTCTCTCTCTCTCTCTCTCTCTCTCTCTCTCTCTCTCTCTCTCTCTCTCTCTCTCTCTCTCTCTCTCTCTCTCTGCCTGCTGGCTAGTACAGTGGTAACGCGCTGGCTTCGCATTCACGAGGTCGAAAGATCGGTCCCCGTCCAAGACCGAGAGTTTAAGCTGTTTACTGGCAGGAACTGCTGTGGGTGGACATCACAGTGGGGGGTTGGGGCTTGTCCTGGCTGACGAATACCCATTGTAAAATGGAAATAAAGTTTATCTATCTATCTATCTAAAGTTTATCTATCTCTCTCTCTCTCGTAAATGCTACTTTTTTCAAAATCCATTATAACTTAGCGAATCACTAAGCAAAGTATTTTCAGTGCCAGAACTGAAATGGAGTTCATTATTAAGGCTATCTTGGCACTCAATTGAGTGTGTATGTGTGTGTGTGTGTGTGTGTGTGAGAGAGAGAGAGAGAGAGAGAGAGAGAGAGAGAGAGAGAGAGAGAGAGAGAGAGATATCCCAGGAATGTCTTTGGTGGCAGTTTTCTGTATCTTAATGGGATACATGCTGAGAGATGTATAACAGACGGAACCCACATTTATGCATAAATTGGTTTGAAGTTAAAGTTCCATTGATGCCTTTTCTCACTCAAAATAAAGTTAAAGTGGCATAGTTACCAGACTGGCATAATTAAGATAGACTGTCACGTGTTTGCCAATCGAATAATGGTTAAACTAGTAGTTTATAGTAATTTTGCATTTAAATGTTACCCTTTTATCTGTGGTGTACTGTACTTGTTTTCTGTTTTCGGCCAAGATCAGAAAGGAGTTTATTTTACCATTTTAAATATTATTAGTTTGTTTGCATTTTCGTTTCATCAACTTGTATTTTCTAGGAAATTAAGAGTTGACTTTCTATTTTGTATTGTACATCCTAGTGCATACCGAAGTTCATTCTATTCACAATATTACACAACCACATTCCTCTTACTCTGCGCAAGTCCTGGAGATCCCAAAGGATGAAAACCTCAGTATTCATCCTCATTATGTGCAACAGTTGCCGACTTACTGCTGCAAACATAAACCACTATGGGCCTTTGAAGCAGGGCAGCCTAGAGATGACTCCATTCTTAGTATGCTATTGGAGATAGAGAGAGAGAGAGAATTATTCATATTATGAAGTGTTTCATGTTCTAAGCAAAAGGAACCTTTCTATGCTACCAGGTCCCTATCATAAACCCCGTCTACGCCTCTAGTTTGTGCACCTTGATAGGATATTTTATAGAGTGAAGAGAGAGAGAGATTAGGTAGCATTATCCTATTGTATAACACAATTGCAATATAGGAGTTCCATTTTAAGATCCTGAGGTTCATATATATATATATATATATATATATATATATATATATATATATATATATATATATATATATATATATATATATATGGTAGGAAAAGACCCATTAAATAAAACATTGTAAAAAATATTTGTAGTACTTATTAATTTCTTGACCTAATCTGGTTACCTCCTCAAGGTATAATGCATTGTATTTTAAGAAGGTGACCAGATTCGGTCAAGAAATTAATAAGTACTTCAAATATTTTTACGTTGTTTTCTATTCCTACCATTTTAGACTGTATGATAACAGTTTAGTGGTTTATATATATATATATATATATATATATATATATATATATATATATATATATATATATATATATATATATATATACATATATATATATATATATATATATATATATATATATATATATATATATATATATATGAGATTGGGAGTTGAATTAAATGCAAAAACGAAACCACGAGTGAAGTTGGGAGAAACTGTAATATGAACATAGCACCATTCAGATAGAATGTGTTCATTCCTAATATAACAGATATAAGCTGTAAGGTCTGTTTCCCTTTTGGGACCTTTGGTGTATTGGTAGTGCCTTGGCTTAATGATTATAAGTCCCATGTTCAAGTTCCTGTCGGGGTATAAATTATTTATATTTTCACATATGGTAATGTGCTTATTTGGTTATTGTTGGTCCCGAATGAGAATGGGAGTTGAATTAAATGCGAAAACGAAACCACCAATGAAGATAGGGGAAACTGTAATATGAACATAGTGGCATTCAGATAGAATACGTTCATTCCTAGTATAACAGATATAAGCTGTAAAGTCTGTTTCCCTTTTAAGACCTTCTGTGGTGTAGTTGGTAGCGTCTTGGCTTAGTAATTATAAGTCCCAGGTTCAAGTCCCGGTCGGGGTAAAAATGATTCATGTTTTCACATATGGTAATGTGCATTTTTGGTTTTTATATATATATATATATATATATATATATATATATATATATATATATATATATATATATATATATATATATATAAGAAGTAAGGATATTATTACCAAAAACATCTTGGAATCTGCACTTATTAACTTAACTGAACACCGGAATATCAACCTAAGTCATGATTTATATATAGCTGATCCCATATTATTAAGCATGCTTCATTCCACTTCGAAAAAAAAATATTGGAAATAACATACTATTCTTTTATTATTATTATTATTATTATTATTATTATCATCATTTAGTGATGTTATTATTATAATTGTACCATTATTATTATTACATTATTACTATTATTATTTTATTATCATTGAAATAATATGAATGATTGTATTTTTAATATTATCATTTTTCGTGATTATTGTTTATATTCTGTTCATTACGGTTGTCCTTATAACTGTGTTGTTAGTATTATTACTATTATTTTTTTTTCTCATTATTATTGTTGTTGTTATTATTATTATTATTATTATTATTATTATTATTATTATTATTATTATTATCATCATCATCATCATCATTATTAACGTTTTCATTTTTTTTACCATTATTAGCGTTTTCATTTGTTCACTTCTCCCACTTAAGACCGTATCTTCATTGCCCTTGTTCACACGTACTTGTTGATCTCAACATTGACCTCTTTCTTTGCCATGCCCGTGGCGATATATACAAAACCTTCTGCCTGGAAAAATGCTGTTGCTATAATATGATATTTTCTTTGTTACGGTGCTAATTTTTCTTTTCTAATTACACACACACACACACACACAAAACTCGAATATGCAGCCCCCTTTTGGAATCCGCACTTGAAAAAGCACATAGCTAAGCTTGAAAAAGTTCAAAGACATGCCACGAAACTGGTGCCAGAAATACGCAATCTCAGTTATGATGAGAGGCTGAGGGAATTAGACTTACCATCACTCGAAGCTAGAAGAGTGAGGGGGGATATGGTGACAGTCTTTAAATTCCTTCATGGTTATGATAGAGTGGATAGGGATCAATATTTTGATATGGCTGGCTCTAGAACTAGAGGTCATAGTTTGAAGCTTCGTAAGAAAACTTCTTCGCAGGATGTAAGGAAATACTTTTTCAGTGTAAGAGTAGTTGATAATTGGAATTCGCTAAGCGAGGAGGTAGTTAATGCTATCTCAATCCATAGTTTTAAGGACAGGTATGATAAGTATCACTAAGTCTAAAATGGAACCGACCAGGAGACGGGAAGATACGAGCTTTGGGCTCTTTCCCGTAAACACAATTAGGTAATCACACACACACACACACACACACACACACACACACACACACACACACATATATATATATATATATATATATATATATATATATATATATATATATAACTTTCATTTCTATAAATTAGATACCTTTGAAGATGAGTAGTAGATAAATACGCTCGAATATGCTAAGGATCTCATAATTTCTATAATTTGCCATACGTAGCCATAACCCTCCATATTTACAATATCCATCTGCTTCTCATATAATGGAATCACACACACACACACACACACACACACACACACACACACACTATATATATATATATATATATATATATATATATATATATATATATATATATATATATATATATATATATATATATATATATATATATAATGACTGTTATTACAGTATTTTGGATAGCTGTGCCCATTTTTTAGAACTTAAATTTGTTATTGTCTATGGTTAGCAACATTATTTTTTATGTACACTTCACAGCTGAATAATAATGTATACGATAATTAATATCTTATTGTTGCGAATTTTTGCAGGTGAGTGAGTGAGTGATTGTTTATCTTTTTGGTGCTACTCGGGACATACTGCTGACGAGAGGAAAGTTGAAAAAGAACTTTTGGTCAGAAGTGAAGTTGTTCATGTGTTGCCAAAGACTCATATTGTGAAACGATTCCCAGTGTAGGATGACAGCTTCTGCAGTATGCAATTAAGACGTGTTGATTATCCTCCTCATTATAGTGCATATTGCAACTATAGCGAAGAGCTTGAAGACACCTCTTCGTCTTGAGAGAGAAAGAGAGAGAGCACGGTGATGTTCGCCAGAAATGCATATGATACACTGTATGCTTGGCATGAAGCTTTGGTGTTTTATAGACTGAAGAATCCTGCATACTGATAAATGTATTCTGGAGTTAAAATTTGGACCTGAACACAAGTACAAACGTGTGTTCATTTAACTGGCATATTCAAGTTTCCGCATATAAAATGGACAAGCGTAAAACCTTACCAAACCTTTATCTACCTCTGATTTTCTTTCTTTGTGTGCTTTCTCTTTTGTTCAGGTTATAGTCAAAAGAAAGCAGATGTATTTATATCTCTCAATTTATACAGCCAAGTTAAAAAGTGCTCTCCTTATGACTGTTTTATGTCATTGTTTTTATAAATTCTTCATTACTTCTCTCTTCAATTTTCCCAGAATCTTATTGCAGTAATTTTCACCGATAGCGTGATGAATTTGAGGCTTTTTTAATTTATATCATAATTTACATGTATCAGTACTGGCTACACATAGTATTCAGTCTCCAAGCTTTTCCATTATACTTCCCTGTGCCTTTACCAGTGGTGTGAATTCAAACTGGAAACGAGTTGCCTATATTGTTTAGCTGAATTCAAGTTCAATGAAGGAAGGCACGCACACGCAACAGAGAAACAAGACGCAGCCATATATGCACTCATAAATCTCGGTTGTTAAAACAATAGTTGGAAGAAAATGGTCAGTATTTTTTGAGTGTCTTCTGGATATGTACCTGTTCCTTTAAAGTACTGTGAAGTACCCTGATGTATAAAATCCTGTTCATAAATGTATAATATCAAAAGATCACTGTTCTTAACTGTGTCTTATCTGTAAGTGTCACTTTGGTGTCAAGAGACGAAGATCTATTCTTTGGATGTTGTACAAAGTGCTTGTTTAACTCCAGTGAGGAAATTCGAGATTCATAAAGCATGAACTGTTTTATATATGCAACTTTGCTCCAAATGCGATTTTGAAAAGATAACTACCAATAGCCTGCTAGTGGACTGTATAAAGTGGTGGGAGGCATATAGCTATCACTAGTAAAAGTTGCTGTTTTCGACTGTAACTTATTTAAGTGATACTCGAGTATAAGTTATATAAGTGATCTTATACAGTATCACACTAAGTGCGGTTCAGTATTCACCTATTGACGAGTGATCTTTTCAATGGGAGTAAATTGCACCTCTTTTTGTGTACAGGTCTAGGCAGTCTGCATAGCACAGGCAAGGAAACAGGTTCATGCATGGCAGGTTTCTCATTCTTTTTTAACTCTGTGTGAATGATACAAGACAATGAATACAAAAGTTCAAAATGCCAAGTCATGATTTTGAAAATGGTTGGCACTCAGTGGCCCACGGCTTCTTTGCCACGGGTGTTTGAATGGCCGAAAGTTAAATAAATTTAATGAAGTAATGAAATGCACAAAAATATTTAGTCTTCAGTTTTATACCTCATTTCTTCAAGTGGAGGTATGCATGGATCAAGTCTGCATAACCTGAAACTATCTACTTTTTTCTTCCAAATTGCAATATATGTAAAACCCGACAGAATTTACTCATGCATACTTCTCGAGATATTGTAAAGATCTAACTTTGTACCTCAGAAAGGGAATATGTTATTGAATTTTATTGAATGAATCATAATAAACCAATTAAAGATTTTAATCCTTGATGAGTGTAAAAAGTTTAGGTTTTTATCAGCACTTTTTATTTTGTATAGTCAGGCTTTGATGCCACAGGACCAGCAATAATATCTTAGGTGTTGAACTTTGTGTGTACAAAGAGGGTTCTTGACAGTCACATTCCCAGCCCAGCACTTCATACATATATTGTACCTCAATTTGTATACTCCAATGATACTCGCTTCCATAACTGAAATTCATATATCAAATGTAACACTGGTTCGGATTATATGCTATCATTTCCATTATTTAACTTGCATATTGGTACTAGAGAAGAGCATTGTTTTGTATGCCAAAAAAATCCATAGTCTCAACATACAATGTAGGTTGCTTGCTGTGGTATGTGATGCCTTTGATAAAACTGATTAGGAAAAGAATGAATTAATATATGTATATACTTAGAGGAAAGAAAGTTCATTATCTATATATGTTTGTACAGTCTAATTGTATGTATAATGCTTTGTAAAGGGAATGTATGAAATTCTAGTTTGTTATTTCTCATACAGATGTACATCACTGCTGATATATGATTATTTTTGTAACAGTATTATCTTCACTTTTAATATTATTATTATTATTGTTATTACATGTAGTGAGTGGTACACCTGGTTCTTTCTAAAGTAAGCCATATTACATCTACTGGGTTATTTCAAGGAGGTCTAATTGTATCTCAAGCAGGGGTCATATCTGAGAAGTGTTGACCCAATGTACTTATCCTCTAGTTTGACTTAATATAACATCATACGAAATGTCATAACGTTTAAAAGTTCATTCCCAAGGAAGAGTGTAGATGATGTTTTTAACTCAGGTCTCTTAGATAAGCTCTTTGAAATCTAACTTTGATCATGCACTGTCATATTTGTAACACTAAGCTTTTCAAGTGATGGGTATCTTTGTATGATGTGTATCATCTGTTGGAGAAACATCTAGCATATCCATAGAAGCTTATTTGTTGTTATTGTACATATTTTTTTCCTCATGATAATACATCCTACTGATCCAGGAAGTCAGAAGTGTAGCTGAGGAGTTAGGGTAAGAGGGTATCTTCATAGCCTACCCTTTCTCCTGTCATATATGCCATGGAATAAAATCATGTTGGGAAGAATGACCACTTCTCCCTCCCCCATCCATTTTAGATCTTATACACAGGGAGTATAAATGTAGCCTTGTTTCTCGCAGTCATAAGGGCCAACGCTTATAGTTGCCACCAAAATCAGAGAGATTACGAAGGTGGATGTCTTTCTCTGCCACCACTAGAAATATCTCTTTACTTTGCCTCTTACAATTTACTGGGAAAATGAGGGTGTAATTTTATATACTTTATACTCTAGCTATAAAATGAATTCAAATACTAGAACGAAGTAAATATGTTTTCAGTTATTGCTGTAGATGTAATACAAAATACCACGCAGTATTTGAACTTTAAAGCTTGTCGTATATTCTAAGACAGTGCAACATTGACATTAATTTAAATAAGTAGGCTTAATCTAAGTACCTCTTTTACACACAGTGTTCGCTCTTGATGTGAAAACCTGGTGGTGTACAGTGTATATTATTTGTATTTTATTGTAGAGAACTTTTCTAGTATGAGTCATTGTAAAGAATTATTGAATAAAAGTAAGAATATTTTTTTCATGGTAATAGATTATCCAGAAGCGTATTTCATCTAATAATAATTCTGTTTCATATGTGCTGCCATTCGCTGCCAAGAGTCCGGAGGGTGGCCTCAACCGAGAAAGAAAAAATCATACGTTTATGCCAATAAGAGAATATGTATGATGTCAGCCAGGATGGCACTGTGGTGATCTCCATGGCAATATCATGCAACTTGCAGCTAGTTATTATCTGTGTATTCTTACTTCAAAGGATGGGGAATTCTTGTACTATGTGCCCCATAATAGACATTTAACACTGACCTTTGAATTACTCATGCAAAAAACTTTCAGATTAGCTTTACTCCTATACTAGAATGGGTTTAATATGGCATAATCCCAACTTGACAGGTAGAGTAAGTAACCTTATATGGATAGTCAAGAAATATATGCTGTATGTTTACTGGATGTAGTTCAACTTCTTTTGTAATTTACAATATAATATTCATGAAAGTAGATGAGTACAATGCTAATTGCAGTCACATGAGCCAATATATTTCTCAAAAACTTTTCTTGACCAGGATTCCCTGAGAAACTGCAATAAAATTAGAGAGGGAATCCAAAGTAGCATGCAAAAAAAAAAAAATGAATCTGCCGGAATATACTTTTTTGCACACTGGGTAGAAAATTTTTAATTACTAAAAAAAATCTGGATTTATTTCAATATCTACACAATACTGATAAAGCTGACTTTCACCCACTAATTGTTGGAGTTCCTTTAGATGTAAGATTTAATTTAAGGGTTCCTTTAGAGTAGGAAGGTTGCTCTGAACAGATAACAGAATGTTACTTTTCTCAAAAAGAAAAATTGTACAAAGTAGGTGAGCAGTTAAAAAATCAACTAGTCTGTGACAGAGTAATAATTTAACTGTCTAGTTTCTTTTTTAGCAAAACATAGGATTACCAATCATAAAAGAAGTAAGTAAAAGAGCAAAATGAGGCTGTGCAGTCAGATATACATACAGACACTCCCCAACTAAAGAACGAGTTAGGTTCCAGAAGTCCGTTCGTAAGTAGATTTGTTCGTAATCTGTCTTTAGGGGAAAAAAAGCACTGTAAAATACATACATGTGCAGAACTGTACAGTACTTAGGCAAAAGACAATTACTACATAAAACAAAGTACAGTATACAGTATTAATGAATTTTAATATAGTAATAATAATGCAAAAGTACAGTAATACATACATTAATACACTGGGTGTGTAATGGGTAGGTTTTTGTTCGTATCTGTAAATGTTCGTAACTTGGTTTTTCTGAAGCAGGGGAGCTTCTGTGTCTAAAAAAGGATTGAATGCAAAATGAGACTACTCTTGAAGATGGTTGGTGGGGGGAGAACGAATATACAGCACCAATGTTCTCTGCATATAAAAGTGCCAAATAAAAGGGTAGGGGAGCGAAAGATTGGCAATCCAATCCTCCCAAAAATTTTCTTGAAATAGAACAGCCAATAAAAGAAGTGGGGATACAGTGTATGGGAAAGCCCATCTATTTCACTTTTCTTTCCAGTTGAAGCACTATGCTAACTCTAGTGAGCTATGGTTCCAAGTTAAATAAAAACAAATTTCAAGACATGATCTCATTAATATTGATAATATATATGAATTTATCACAGCGTATTCCTCTTGTGCTGTACACATAGAGAGATCTATAGGTGCTGTACAATATTTTAATTGACATTAATTTACATCTGACAAAATAACCTTACTCTGAAAGCAATTATACCTGTTTATATTGTCATCTAACTTTTGAGAAGCAAAATTTTGGCTAACTCTTTTCAGTTCAACTTCAAATTTAACCTAACTAGGACTAATCAGTAAAAAGATATGTCATGTCACATAATATAATGATAAAATTGATGATGATGATGAGAGAGAGAGAGAGAGAGAGAGAGAGATGTATATATATATATATATATATAGTATATGTATATATATGTATATATATATATATATATATATATATATATATATATATATATATATATATTATATATATATATATATATATATATATATATATATATATATATATATATATATAAAAATGAGTGTGTGCGTGTAAACGCATACAAGATGCAACATAGAGGGAGATCTAGAGAGAGAAGAGAAGGAGTCTTACAATTTTCACAAGAATCCTATATGAAAATATTTGAGATGTTCATTCTTTACGAGTCATAAGAGCATTTTATGTCATTTTTTTTTTTTTTTACCAAAAGTATGAATTGCAAAGTCACAATGACAATGATATACCAATAATTACCCAAAAATGACATGTACTCTATTGAATCAAGCTATTGTCTTATATAATGCATTCGGTTTTAAAAAAAAAGAAAAATGAAATAAAAAAAATACATTTAAAATAAAAAATATAACCATGATATGACCATGAGGTACACAAGACTATTACAATCCCATTAACAAAATTTTGCTTCATCAAATATACCATAAAAAAATTACCCAATGACTTCAAATAAGTAATTTAACAAATGCAGTTTTAAATATACGATTTCATATATAAAAATTGGAGTTAAAAAACCTGACAATTCTAATAAATTATTTGCTTTACAGTGGAGAAAATTCCAGGATAAACACGATGTAAGCAGACTTGTGAAAAGAACAAGGAAGCTTAAAATGACAATAAACTGAACTCTATAGAAATCACTACCATAGTGTGTCCCTAGCCTACTAATACATAAGTAACTTATCCTGAAATATTATACAACTTCTGCATGATATATACATGAGAAGAGCAATTGTTACCTTGTGAGTTTTGTTTGGCATGTGCTAAAGTCACTAGGATCACATATTCAATTACAAGAATGAGAGATCTACGACTGTCTCGGGAAAACTGAAAGAGCTACGAATTTTAATATATATCATGACTAAATGCTATAAAATTACAGTATTTTATAATTCACTGACAACTACACACTTAACTACCATAACTCATTGGGAGTTAAAACATAGCAGTGTAAGAAAAGAAACCCCACTCTAGCAAATATGTCACAGCCATTTCAAGTTAATGGTTTACCGTAAGAAGTTACTCAAAGTGCGCTCAATGGTTCTAAGGTAGTTTCACGACAATTACTTCTAGATGTGTTGTGTAACTTAAATTTTGCAAAATATGCCTTCATACTTCATACTGCCCTTCTATGTAATACAATAAGCAATATCAGTGTCAAGACAGGGCAATGTGTGCTCTTTATAATTAATCATCAACACCACCTATGCCATTATGAAGATGATCATTACATAATTAAGTCAATTTCGGACGAACAAGCTTCAAAACTGCACAAAGAAAAGATGACTAAATAATGAGTGCCAACCAAATACCATGAAATATTTATCTTTTTCGGTAGAAAAGAAAAAAAAATAAGCATATATACAGTATATGTATTATATAACTTGCAAAGAGTAATTACTGATCATTGAGTGTTTATGTAGCTTTCCTATTACAAAATGTTGAAGATTCATGTCTTCTGCCAAAGTGTTATTTGAGAAAAGGGGAGTGTCGCAAAGTTTGATAAACAATAATCTCTAATAATCGTGGAAACATGCCTCAAACGCAAGTACAAACATAATTCACATACAGTGTTTAGAACCTCTTTTTGAGAATATCCATAGATATAAATCTAAACACACAAAGCCATCATAAAATAATGTATGAGAGTACACTGTCGAGCTGTACAAGACCCTTTTATAATGTTTTGACTGGTTTTATTAATTCAATTTATCTCTATCTATGTTTACTATAAGGCACCTAAATCATAAGAATTTGAAAGTAAATAAGCTAATACAAGAAAAATTTTCCTCTAGAGCAGGGGTGGGCAAACTGTGGCCCGATTAATAATTTTATTTTCATATGAATATAAATCTTATTATCCAGTAGATTGGCTTTTTTTTCCCTGTCAAGTATGGCCCTTTGGAGATGTTATAAATGTTTCATGTGGCCCTCAGGGAAAAAAAAGTTTGCCCACCCCTGCTCTAATCTTTTATATTATTATCATTATCAAACCATATCGAGTACAATCAAAAGAAACATTTCAAAGTTGAGAGCTTTTTGAAGTCATGGGTCAAATATCCTATAAAATAGCCTTCCCTAAACTATTATTATTAATATTGTCAAGAAATATTGAGAAAAGGTAAAATATTGATTACAGTGAGAATAAACTATTTATTACTTGATACCATTTAAGTTAATCAGGAGGTATTATGACAGTGCCATTATATGATATATGTATTATCTGCCCCTAACTATATCTATCCCTAATTATGATAAAAAATATACATCTTTAGTTCAGAACACAAACTAATGTTTTATTCCTCTTTGTCGGACCACTGCTCCCCACACACGCCTTTCCATGAAGACAGTATATAACCTTTAAGTAACATTAATACGTGTGTAAGTTGTAGTGGCGGATGAGTTCTTCACAAACATGCATGACAACCTTCACATGTGAGCTATGACAGCCTTGGCTTGATCAGCAAAAGATGGAAGGGGTTAACAATGTCAGGGTATACCAAAAGGTACCACAAGATCTTCCTTGTGCTCGACTCTGACCTGGGACAAAGCAGTTACTATCTTTTGTGAAGACGTTAACATCTGAAAAGGAACAAAACATAAATACTGTACATATAGAGTATAGTATATTGCCTATAGCACCTGACTGAGCAGATGCTTTCCATCTTAACAGGAAAAACTAGTAAATATAAATATGATACAATGCCCCTGGAACCCCAATGCACATACAAACACTCTCCATCAGCCTGCTTAACATCTGCTTAACGTCAAAAATAGTGGATGATAGGCGACCTTCATATATACTGTATAAGGAATCCCACACTCTGTACTCTACACTGTCTATATTGTATTGTACTGACGGTATAAAAAAACATACTGTACTGTGCTGTATGCCTACAAAAACGAATACACTTTACTATGAACAACAATAATAATAACAGTAATAATAATAATAGCGCATACACTACACTGTATGCGCAAACATATTAAATAGGAGCAGTATCATTAACATAACCTTACAACATTTGCATAAATAGATTACTTTGCAACATACCTGAAGGGATTGGCTATGGCTTTTCCAAGATGTCTATGATGCCTTGCTTAGTTTGTTTCCTTTTTTCATTCTGAATTTTTCTATATGCTGTAAATGCATGACGAATATTTTACTCAAATCCTCACCTGTGTTGAATCTATGTCCTCAGCACTCTCAAGCATATGATTATATCAGAAAACAGTTTTGTTAAGCCTTTTGCAATAAATCTCTTTCGTACCACTTCAAACTTTTCTTTTCTCTTGCATTTTCTTCATATATACACTCTTCTTCTTAAGCCAACAACTCCTCATTGTTAAATTACTGGGAACCACTCCTAGAAACTCCTCTCCTTCATTCAACGCCACATCTTCATTATTTGTTAAAACGTTCTCGTCTCTTGTAAAGCCTTTAAAGTCATGGACTTTAAGTTCAGGAGCATGATCAAAAATTAAAAAAAAGACTTCTAGCCTTCATCTTTACAGCAAAAAGGTTTAAAGGTTGGTGTTTCTGGACTTGGTCTTCCATCCAAATATGCAACAGTTTCTTCATGTCATGGACGGGCAAAGTCCGTTACTTCACGATTACAGTTGACCGCATAGGTGCCGAACCTCTTACAGCTTCTAAAATTTTGCTTTTATCTTTTAAGATCGTTGACACGGTAGAGTGTGACAACTTGAAATCATATGCAATCACATTAACTTTCTTGTCTCATTCATACTGCCAAATAATATTCATTTTATGTCGAGAGCTATAGCCTTTCTTTCATTCTTGGCAACTTTAAGAGTAAAAAAAAAATTACTTCTTCTTTGCAGACATCATAGGGGTTTTGAAGAATGACTGCTAAGGCAATCTAAACATAACTGACTGCAGCGGCTCCTAACTTTATAAGGAGCTCAAATTGAAAGAACGAACATCTTACAGAGATGCTAATGCTGTTGATATCAGAAAACTGTTGTAAGCGAATAACTGAACCACTGCCAGCCGTGGTACAGTCATGGCTAGAAATACGGTATATATTTGTGGTTGCAGTTGAAAGTCAACGGTCATAAGTCATATAAGTTGTAAGTCAATGACTAAAAGTATTTCATAAAATCCAAAAGTACCACATCTAATACCCTCACTCAAAAATGCAATTTAGAAGACAACAAAACTATATTAGCTATACAGACAAACTTACCAAACTCAAATCAGCTGACGAGATAGGTTGAGCGGAAAGGATTCGCTCCGCCGCTGGAATATCACACAATAACTGAGGCTCATGCCGTGATCTTACACCATTCTGAAGGAAAGGAAACTTTACTATATTAGGGAGAAGATTTAGTTGCTTAATCTCCAAATATTTTTCTTACTACTTAGTTGAACCATACAGCAAAGCAAGACATAAGTATAAACAAGAAATTATCCAAGCAGAGCTACATGACTTGTGTCAAATAAAGCATAGAACAAATTTCTGTCATTTACGATAAATAAAATCTTACATTTAAAAAAAAAAAAAAAATGAGTACCTTGACAGAAGCCAATGTATGAAGTCGCTGGTTATACAGGCGTACTCTTTCTATATATTCATGTTGCTCTAGAGTATGACACTCCAGCGCACCTACATCGATGATATTACTAAAATAAAAAAAAAATTACCTTACAGTAATAAATGTGACAATATTTGCATACGGAATATTATCTTAAAATTTACTGACTGTAAAGGGAGACATTTTCAAAATAATATCAATATTTCTCGTTTCCTCATGCATCTCTACATTTCTTTTTAAGGCCATCAGATTGGTCACCTTGCTACAGTATCTTTTTCAATGGTTTCAAACATCTAAGATTCTTTTCAATAGCAGAAAAAGGATACTGAGTTCAGAGGTACTCTACAGTGAACAACGTACGTTTTATCCCAAATTTACTCTGAATTTCATGAGCAAGAAAAATTCAGAAAACCTTAATAATATCAACCACTTAAAAAAGAAGCTTGAAGACTAATATGAAATTACATATTATAAGATAAGGTTTAACAAGTGAAGATCAAATTCCCACAAACCTTGCAGTTAACTGTAAAATTCTATTAAGAGCTGACTGTTCATCTGATTTCTGAGTGACCGAACTGGAGTAATGATTGCCATATTCATTAGAACTGCAAAAGAAAATAAATATTTTACTTAAATCTCTAAACACTTGAAAATTCATATTCTTATGACACACCCCCTCTCTCTCTCTCTCTCTCTCTCTCTCTCTCTCTCTCTCTCTCTCTCTCTCTCTCTCTCTCTCTCTCTCTCTCTCTATATATATATATATATATATATATATATATATATATATATATAGTCAAACTTCCACATACAAACTCAACCAACCACGAACAAAGAAACCGGATCACAGTTTTTGAACAAATTTTGAATCTACCTCCACACATTTCTTGGGGTACGAATGCACATACAGTACATGCGTACATCAGTCCGGGAGACTATGTTTGCTCTCAGTTCTGCATTGGTGTGTGCACTGTGAAGATAGCTTGTTGTTCTTTTGTTGTAAATTTTCAGATATTTTTGCTTTTTACTTTAAATTAGCCCTCATTATGGCACCCAAGATAGTGAAAAGTGTCAGTGATAGTGATGTTAAAAAGCCTAAATGTATTACTGTGGAAACGAAGAAAGAAATAATAGCTAAACATGAGAATGGTGTCCGTGTTTCTGATCATGCTAAGAAGTATGACATGGTGAAATTGACCATCTATACTATTATAAAGAATAAAGAGACCTTACTGGCAGCTAACGTGGCTAAAAGAGTGACTATTTTAAAGAAGGATAGGTCTCAAGTAATGGAAAAGGTAAAAGGTAGAAAAATTATTACTAGATGAAGGAAAAAGAGCTTGCTGGTGATAGTGTTAGTGAGACTATGATATGCTTGAAGGCTCTAGTTACACCATGATTTAGTAGCAACAACTCCGAGTGCTAGTGGCACTAAACTTGACGAACTTAAAGCAAGTAAAGGCTGGTTTGAAAAATTTCGTCGAAGAACTTTGCAAGTAACTATCAACCACAAAGGTAAAGTGCAATACAATTATGTTCTATTTTAGTACAGTAATTTTCTATAATTTAGGTTATTTTTTATATCATTCAATATTTTTGCCATATAAAAACCCACATAAAAAATAAAAAAGTATGTTTCTGGGGCTAAGGAAAGGATTAATTGGACTTACATTAATTTCAATGGGAATAATTGTTTCCTGTTATGAACATTTCGATTTGCGAATGGTGTTAAGGAACGGATTAAGTTCGTGAGAAGAGGTTCCATTGTACAGTATATACAAGTGTTATATATAGACACTCCCCTATTTACGAACGAGTTAGGTTCCACAAATCCGTTTGTAAATAGAATTGTTCATAAATTGTGTTTAGGTAAAAAAAAGTACTGTACAGTACATACGTATGCAGTACTGTACAAACTTAGGCTAAATACACCTAGCTACTTCACAAAACAAAACATAAAGTATACAGTATTAATGAATTTCAGGACAGTAACAATAATGTGATAATACAGTGATGTGCAGTATTACATACATAAATACATGGGTAGATAATAGGAAGGTTTATGTTCGTAACTCGCTTGTTCGTACATAGGGAGCTTCCGTACTATAACCTGATTAATAATGAGTGTATTGAGTTATTTTTATATCTTTATTCCTATACAGGTGAGATTTGGGATGAGAAAGATTGTCCTTGTGGAAGCCCAACATACAGAATGTACTGATAGTCTTCAAAATCCATACATTTCATCCTGCTGTGCTAACAAGGGTACTAACTCAGTGGCTTTCATTTATTAAGAGAAGAAAACAATCTTATATCTAAGTAATAAATAATTTACATGACACTTGTGGGACGGGCATTTGTGCTACATTCTAAGCTTGAGCTCATGATGATATCATTCAACTACAGGTCCCTTACATGTAAAGGTGTATTCATCTAACCTGTAGATTTGACAAGGACTACCATGCAAAGGATATCACGAATTAAGAAAAGAGAAGGAAACAAGTCTATAGAAAATATCACATAACTTCATATAACTCTGAAAAAAAAATTATTCATGATCCATCATAATTTTGAGACTTTTCAAACTGTTCACGACAGGATATTAGCATTTAATACTACATAAAACAAGTATGAAAAGAAATAATTCTCGAGATTTACCTTGGATTAACTTGGTAATTATTGCTCACAGGGTCACTTAACAGGTGGGTTCGCTCGTTCACTTCCCCATCCTGTAAAGGAAAGCCTTCCAGTAAGTATCTGAATTTGTACCCCCTTTTTACCAACACTTCCCTCTAAACTGAATCTGTATCTAAATATATATATACATACAGTCAAACCTCGGTTTTCAAACTCCCTAGAAGTCTAACTTTTCAGTTTTCGATTATTCTTTGGGACAAAAATTTTCCCTGGTTCTCGAATTTTCTCTTGAAATCAGAACCCTGAGCAACGTTGGCCACACGGATGCCATGAAGGTTAATGTAGTCCCACTTACAACACGGCTGCCACTCTGTGCTGATCTCCCGAAATATGAATTTCTCTGTACCTTAATGAGTTTCTCTGAATATCATTACAATTTACTGTGTTTTTAAGAAGTTATTATTTAAGTATAAGTACGCACAAATTTGCAGTGTCTTTTCTTGTCAGGGAATTCATTGTGTTTTACAAAAAATTATTATTTCCACAGATCTCTGTACGAATTTGCAGTGTATTTCATTACCTTTATATGTTTCATAATAGATAATTTGCAGTGACTTTTCTTGAAAAACGAAATGAAACACAATGAAAGAAGGAAATGAATCACAATGAAACAACATAATATTGTACCTGAACAATATTTCATTGTATTTTATCATAAATTACGTTTTATTATAGATTATCATTAATGCTGATCTCTGCATGAATTCTACTACAGGTTTTGCTATTTCATTGTTTCATTTCATTGTTTCAAAGTTTCTTTTCGTTGTTTAATTATGATATAGTGTGTTTCAGTGTAGCTTTATTATAAATTACAATACAGTACTATACAGTATTATCAAAAAGCCATTATGGGGCTATATTAGTAAAGTAAGTTTCGGAAGCATAAAGGAAAGTGATTAGAACCACAACAGCACTGCAAAAGAAATAAAAGCCAAATACGAAAATGGCTTTCCTATCTCTGAAGCATATGGAGGCGGTGGAAGGAATTTTTTCAATTAACTGTGACCCCTGTCTTTCTTTTTTTTTTAGTGAGTGTGACACTGGGACAGGCAAAAAAAAAAGCCTTCATCAATAAAGGCCCGGGCACAAAAAACACATTAACACAAAGAAAAAGTAACAGGGTGAGGACAAGGCAGAGATCAGGTAATGATACACAATAGGAAAAGGACAGGTTGAAAGAGTAGTTGAAACACTGAGGACCTAGAAATACGGCAAGATTTGGCCCTGAGATGATGATAGATCAGTTTTTTGAAAGAAGATTGGCTATAAGAATTAGAAAAGACAGAAGTAGGAAGTGAGTTCCAGAGTCTGGAGGTAGAAGGGAAGAAGCAGTTGCTGCACCGACCAATCAGCGAACTACAAATCTCCACACAGTACCTGTGAGACAGGGCCGCTTGGCAAGTGTTATGTGGCCTCAGCAGTGGGGGAGGGATGCAACTCGCCAACTCATCAGAGCAGCGATGGAAGCAGTAGCAATAGAAAAGAGAAATGGATGATACCTTACTGCAAAAAGAAACAGAATCCAGTTTAAAAGTAAGAGAAGGGTCATTAATGAGTCTGACTGCCTTATATTCAACCCTATCAAGGAAATAAGTACAGTTTATAAAGGAGCCCTCCATATGTGTGAGCAGTATTCTAAGCAGGGACAGATAAGACCTTTAAAGATTATATAATGAGGAAAAGTAATGACGAAAACAAAACAGTATCCCAAATTTTCTAGATACAGATTTAGAAATTTGGATAATGTGATTCCTACAAGACAAGTTAGTGGCTATCTACATTCTTAATAAGTTAACAGAATTAAGAGGGTAAATTTCGTTAGTTCAAAGACAATAGGGCTATCAGAAGAAAAAGAAGATAAAGATACAGCCAAAAACTGTGTCTTGGAAGCATTAAATTTAACTAAAGTTTGGGTGCCCCACTCAGATACCCTCTGCAAATCAGAGTTGACAGTATAAGAAAAAGTGATACGAGACTGATTATAAGTAGCAGATAAAGGCTGTAAAGAAAAAGTAGAGGAAAAATGAAGGGTAGAATCATCGGCAAAGGTGTAGAAAAGAGAGGAGGATGGGGATTGAAGATTGTTAATGAAGAGAAGGAACAGAGTAGGTGAAAGAACAGAGCCCTGAGGAACACCATTGGTAACAGGGAATGGGCTAGATGTTGCACCATCAACAACCACAGATATAAAACAGTCAAAAAGAAAACTGGAAATCAGAGAACAGAGAGAAGGGGCAAAACCAAAAGAAGGGAGTTTGGTCAACAGAGCCTTGTGCCAGACTCTGTCAAAAGCCTTAGAGATATCAAAGTTTCGTGGTTACAATGCATCTCCCACAAGTTATTTTGCTTCTTTTTTATCATTTTTGGCCTGTACTATGTCTCCCAAGGGAGAAGCAGATTCTTCTGATGGTAGTGCTTCGAAGAAAATGAAAGCCATCACCACGAAAGTGACGTTAGAGATAGTGACATGCATGAAAAAGGGTGAAACTTTACTATTGCATTAGCATAGGTGTTTATTTAGGTGTGTTCTGACTTACACTGATATTCGGGTTACACCATGTTTCAGGAATGGAACTCAGACGTAAGATGAGAACCTCCTGTCAATTTCTATCTTTTAATCATATACTGTAATCCTCATGAGTTAAAAACATATATATATGTGTGTGTGTGTTGGATAGTGTTTTAATTGCACTATCCATGTAGTAGAGGTAGCGAGGTCAGTAATGGAGAGATAAGCATCTTCTTCTTTAAAGTTATTTATTAGAGTCTACACTTATTTACCACCTCAGAGCTCCCATTCCGAAAGTTCTTGTCACTCACTATTCCAGCCCCCTCAGGGGGAGATTGCTAACTATGGATGTGACTTCTGCCCACGGCAAGTACTGACTCCTGACTAAAGCTCACGCGGGCTCGTATGCCAGTCCTGGTGCGGCGGGTATCGAGTGCGCTCTCTGCCATCTGGCGGCTACAGGCATCTATGAAATGCTGTATTAGGCTATAGGCATCTACGAAGTGCCATACGACATGTGTGTGTGTGTGTGTGTGTGTGCGTGTGCACGTATATTTCAATGTACACATAAAGTTTAACAAGAAGGTCATAAGCTAACTATAACAGGAAATCTGAAGCTGAGAAAGCAAAGTTCTTATTCTTGCCTGAATTATCTCATCTATCAGTGATTCAGTTAAATTGTTGAAAAAAAAATAAGGCAAATGTTTACCTTCACATCCCCAATTATGAAAAAATATCATGAAAATGATTAAATTAGGTTATGTTATCTAGGATAGTTCTTCCACACTAGAAATGAGCTGATAATTGAATTTATGGGATTTTACTTTTTTTTTTTTTTTTTAATATTTTCAGTTTCATATTATTTGTTGGGGGTGTGGCAGTATATATTAATCAAATATAACTCATACAAAGATGTTCCCCAATTTCTTTCAGTAAACTTCTATGATATAGAGGGAATATGAGGATTATATTCTCTACCTGTAAGTTCTATTTGGGGGTTGGAATAATACTATACTCTTCCTGCCTTAGCCTTTAAAAATATATACAAATACAATATTACCTTATAAAGTGCATTATTGGGACAGGATAAAATGTGTTAAACCCCATAGTCATGGCCACAACCCGTACATCACCAAAATATAAAGATAAAAGTTGACTTACACATTCATAACAAGCAAAATAAAAATAGAAAACTTTGAAGCAATATCTATAAAAAGTAAAAAACAATAATAAAATCAATAATGAACTCATTACTTAACTGGGATGAAATAATATAACTAGCCAAACACCAAACCCAATATTACAATATATTTCATTTTTTTTTTCCAACTTGGGCTATGAGTTGTAAATAAGAAAAAAGAAAATAAAAACGCCATACAAGTATTTATTTACAATTTACTTAAGTTGCAGGGATACCATAAGACAGTTATAAAGTATCATTCATATTCAACGAAGGCCACAGGCCATAAACATAGATTTACACCCACAATCCGCAAAATGCTTTACATGAACCTCAAGAAACATTATGCCAGTAAAGGCTTTAGCTACATGTAATAATAATAATAATAGTTAACAAAAACAAAAAACTCTTCCACACGGCAATACTTAAAATTTACATACTGACCAAATCTAAGCCAAAAGAAACGGTAAATTTTTAGAAGGGGGGATTATTCTCTTATTTCCGACAGTTTTCTTTGTGAAACAAACGATTCTAAACTCAATTTCTGGGGCAAACCACTCGATGTAGACTTTCCATGCTCCCCTTACCCTTAACAATCATAGGGGGAAGTGTTGGGAATCGGAGTTTTGAGAGAGGGGAAGCAAAAAGAGTGATATGTGGCAGAAATGAAGCACAAAATCCTTTATTCCATACAAAAAAAAGAGTTGAACACAATTTTGGTGTGCCCTAACCTAACCTACGGGAAAGCATAACTCGTCCCTTTATTACTGAGAGGCGGCACCAGGTAAAAATGGGGTTCATTATTGTTGTCTTAGTTTAGACCTATTATTCTATTTATATAAAATGCGATACTGTATTCCATCAAGCCTCAATTAAAATAGTACCAATCTAGTCTTACTGAGTTATAGCCTGCAAAATAACGAAAAATAAAACCAGTGGCACACTACCTGATTAACCCACTCATGGTTTTAAACCTGCACAATATTTTTACTACTACTAATAATAATAATGAATACTATTCTCACGCTATGCCACGCGTGTCATTGCAACTAAATAAACAAAAACAAAAAATCCTGCATATTAGCCATCAAAAGCCTATGGCCATAGGTATGAATAAACCTGCAAAATTTATGGGTAAAACACGTTGGGTATATGGTATATCCAAATAAGAAGGGGGCGGAGAACGTCATAATAACATAAATTACTCCCATAATAACCACAATTACACACGTATTCATACCTGGGAAAGGTTTTCTTGCTCTGTGCTGCAACAGCATCCCATTGGTAACTTATTTATGCGCAAATAGATAATTGCTGGTGGGAAGTCATATGACTAAATACAATTACGGATGACAGGATATATCTTCAATGTTTTCTTCTTCTTCTTCTTCTGCCTTTGTGAGAATAAGTAGAATGTTGTCGCTTATCCTATGGTACAGCATAAGTTAAATTTTATCTTTAACATATAATGCATACTTATATCTTGAGAGATAATATAAATACATAGAGTACGATAGAATTAAGTTTGCTATTCTACTTTTAATATACATCGGGATTTCCTTTCTTATTTGAACACTATAAGGATGCTGACGATGGGTTAAAGTCAAACTTCCCACGAGAATATCATTATATTAGAATATACTCGACACGTAATTCGCTAAAGCGCAACGTAATTTAGGCACAATATATCAAATAACATTAAGTTGAATGAGTTTGCTTAGTTGTAAATGAGTAATATTTAAATTGTCTATTCCCTTAGCTCTGTGAACTTGAATTTCTGTATTAGTCATCATTCTTATAATTCTATTATTCAATTGTTATTTTTTATCACGACTGAGAGAGCGCAATATATTATTTTAACTATTACGCATTACTTTATTCATTACACCAGATCTATAGTAAATTTTGGCTTGTTTTGTCATGTGCTATATTTAGATAATATGTTAGCGGAGTTTACCAAATAATTCCGAGTAGAACTATTAAGTGATGATTCAAAATGCAGATTGGCCAGAATCTTGGTGCTACTGGCATATTCTCTGGCTTTAATTATATTCTATACAGATAACACATCATATCATTTGAAGTCGTGAAATTGATTCAAAATACATGCGATTGAGCAGATGCAAAGGCCGAAAACATCCAACATGAAAGCTAAATGACACCGTTATTACCCTGGACTCTTGTATTCTCTCCTGTGCTGAAGAGAGTTGGGTTGCACTTATCGGAAGGAAATTATTTGTTTGTTTATTTAATAAACGGTAATGCACATAACCAGCTGAAGTTACCAGTTGGGTTTTGCGAAAGCTTTTGAGGTTAAGATTCGTATTATTCCTCCTGCCATAGCCCACCCGAGAGACCAGCATCACTAATACTTACTGAAATGTGCCGCGCTGCTCTATAAACACCCAGATTCACCCTATTAAGAAATGCAAGGTTAGTTGGGTTAGGTTAAATTAGTTAAGTACCCACCGCCGTCCACCAATGTCGGCACTAATAAAAACTTACCAGTTGAGTTTTGAAAAATTTTCGTGTCTTGAATGCATCCGCAATACAGTAGAGTCAAACTTTCATTTTTAGTGTTATTCTTATTCTTTCGTGTAATGTACCTTAGCAGTAATTATTCTGAATATATCCAAATTACCCAGCCTAATTGGAAGGGGGGGCCTTGTTGCAAGTGTAACAATATTTTGATTTTGTTATTAGATTATGCTATGCAATGTAGACCTAATACTGTAGTGGGACAGGTTGGAAGGGCCAATTAGGCTTTAGAGGGATGTCAGGGCAAGATCAGGTTCTAGTGGGGGATTTTGTACCTTAGAGACTACAATTATGAAGGTTTCTTTCGATGTGGGGTTTGTTACTGGTATTACTGTGGTCTAGTTTATAAAAGAATGGCTTGTATGAAGCTTAATCAAGTGTCACATAGATCTTTGAACTCTTGCCACGCTTATGCATTATTTTTTATAATTGATGAGGGAAGGAAATCATAATGAATATAGAATCGCAGACATTAATATATGCATATGACCATGCTATGGTAACAAGTACAGTAAAATATTTCCATAATTATTTAGAAACATGAAATGACATCATCTTATTTAATGACATGATAATTAGTTAGGATAGAGCAGAAATCAAATTTCTGTCATGATCATCAGAAGTAGTGAACATCTCATTAGAGGGCTAAACTTTACAACAAGTACAAGAGTTTTAAAATCTAGATGTGAAATTTAATTATGTAAGTGGCTCCCATTGAGTAATAGCACAGAATAAGATAATTCAGAAATAACTTACCTAAGTGTTCCCATTTATGGAATATAGCAATATACAAAGCTTAGTTAACACAAAATACATACAGGTACTTCTATATGGAAACTGTCTATGAAATATTGGATCTTAATATCGAAAAAAAAAAGAAGTCGATATTAAGCAAGAGAATAGTAAATGTGTCAATTAAATAAATCTGTCTCAGAATTTGATACGTTGGTGATAATAGCAGATTACTTGGAGGATGGCTACTAAAAATCCATGCATACGAGTGCTTACCTAACTACTAACGGAGCTGCTTTATGTCTGTTGTATGATCTATGAATTATTTATTCAGTTTATTTGTACTAATATGCCACTTTGTATGTTATCATACCATAGCAGCTGCACAGAAATACCATTATATAAACAGGTCAGATCAGGTTTTTTTTAATTTTGTAGATATTTTGTTTGATCTTCAGAGAGTAGTTAGATATATATGTATAGAAGAGCTTTGTTGGAAGAAATTTTCCTCATATCCTTAGGAAGTGGCAACCAAAAATTTAATTCTTATTTGATGTCATTCCTTGTGTAACATATCTGAGGTAAGCATAGTACAGTATATGGTATTATATTACTGGATAATACAGAAAGTAAAATATCTCCATTATGGTTTCAATAGCAAACAGATTTTTCATTTTTCCATGGTGTCTGCTGTCTTTGTCTCCATGCATACCAAAGTTAATGTAAATAGGTTTCAATAGGGACCAGCTATCCTACATCTATGTATTATATCAATTACAAACCACTATAAAATGAGAAGTTATACATGAATACTGTATATGTAAATGTAAATTAGAAATATCAACAAAGGAAAAGAAATTGAAAATGAAATGATATAACAATATAATTAAAGGTAAAAACATAACACATGTTACTGACAGCAGCGATGCTTCAGCATACATAGGCAGTAGACGATGGTTGAGGGATTATGAGTTAGCTAAGCGGTGGAGGAGGATGGAAGAGGTTGATTGTGTTGCAGTATCATCAAGACGTGGTCTCTTGAAGAATGAGTCTATTTTTGTTTGTTTTCTTTTTGCCTCTTTCTGGTGCAGAATTTCATGATTTCCTGAGAACAGTTTGAGCTTGGTCAGTGAAACAGTCATTTTCTGGTAAGTAATTTAGGCCTGAGTAGATCTAGTCCAAAGACCCTTTAATACCAGCTGCAGTCAGACCCCTTTCTTTCTCTACTTCTTCTTCTCCTTGATGTAAAGGCTTTGATCTTTCTGCTTCGTCTTGCTCTATCAACAATTTGTTTGTTAAAAGTATGCCACGTGATTCAAGCAGTGTGCAAATATTGTCCTCGTTAACTTCATGAAAGCCAAGGCTTTTGGTGAGTTACACAATTTATTTTCACACTGCTCGTTCCATCTCTGAAAAACCTCCAAATGAATGAACGGCCTTAGTTAATATTTAGACCGGGCTTTGTTCATTAAGTGGGTAGGAGCATTGATCTAAACCTCTTCCATCATGTAAATAGCTCTCAAAATATCAAAATTCTTCCAAAACTCTTCTACCGTTGGCTCATTTTCCCTAGTAGTTTCTTGAATGTTCTATAAAGGAAATGGTCTTCAAAGGTAGTGATTACATTCTGATCCATTGGTTGCATAACCAACGATTTATTGGGAGGCATCAAAACAACTTCGATGTAAGGACATAGGGCTTCAAAGTTTGTGTTATGGTAACTGGCATTATGTAGCATCAATAAAATCTTAAAATCTAGGTTGTTTTCACTGCAGTATTTTTTCATTTCAGGCACAAAGTACTCCACAAACCACTCACGAAATACTGTATAGCACTTTTCATTTAACTTTCTTATTGCTTTTCCAAATACCGGTTTGAGTATTTAGTCACTGTTGGCACTGTCTTCTACAAGTAAAGTTTTCTCTCTCCTTCGACACTTTATACCCAGACTGAGTTTTTTTCTTATGGGCAGTGTATATGTGGGACATCATCCTCTTGGAATAAAGCTCCGTTTTGTCTACATTAAAGACTTCACGAAGACCAGAGCCTTCTTCTTCAAGAATATCCAGGAGTTTGTCAGGAAAAGATTCTGCTGCCTCCTTGTCAGCACTTGCACCCTTACCTTGAACTTTAATAGTTTAAGGCCATGACGTTTTTGAAAACTGTGGAACCATCCTCGTAGAGCCTTAAAAACTTTCTCCTCTACTTTCCTACTCTCTTCCTCCACCATCTCCCCCTATAGAGTTAGGAAAGTTTTGATATATTTATGATTGTCATTTCCTTGATGCATATAAAGTGTATGTTATATTACTAAATTAAGATTAATCATGAATGGAGATTATATATTTTCTTGTGTAAAGTATTTTTTGGTTGATAGTTTTATGCATTTTATTTATGAATGAAACTTGCTCAGACTTTAACAGAAAAGTGTTACCTCAATTTTTGGTAATATATGTAACATAAAAATATAATTTAACTAAGGATGCAAAGCTTACCTGCAGTGCTTCCATTACTGTATTCCTCTGTAGGTGGTCATGGCTAACTATATACAGTAATGTGTATGTTCTTTCCTCTACGGATCACTATTCAACGCAGTAGAGAAATGGATACATCTATAAATATCACCTTTATATGCATATTCTTTCACAGCCTGAATATTGTTTTAGATTGCTATAGATTTTAATTTTGTGGTAATGTTCACAATTTTATTGTCGCAGGTTCAGCCAGTCGTGATAACCAAAACAAAGGTGATTGAGTCCTTTGGTCAAAAATGGCCAAGACCAGAAGCCAAACTCCAACTTATGGAAACTTGAGAACTATCGTTTCAAATACTGTTGAGACTTTGAGTGGAAAATTTTTCCCTCATGTCTCTTTTGATCAACTGTGTGAGAGCTCGTATGGTAAGCTGCATTTTCTAATGTACACTTTGTTATAGTTTCAGGTTCAGTATTCATAACGGTATATTCAATAATGGAATTCAATATCATGAAAGGAAACTAGAATAATACCTATCTTACTTTCTATTTGCAAGTACAGAGGTCTCTAACCCATGACATGCTCGATTTAAGACGAACACAGCTTGGACCGGGAATATTTGTTGATTTTCTGGCTCTAACTATTTTATAGAAGGTAAATTAGAAATATACAGTGCAGAATAAAAAATGATAATGCACTGCAATATTATGATCATTAGTATTGTATAATAATAATAATAATAATAATAATAATACAAAAGTTATAAATTTAAAAATAATGATAATTTTCATTCTCCATATACACAGTGGCTACAGTTTCCTTTGTTACGAGGGTGGCCAACCAAAAGAACACACATTCACCATAAGCCTAATGTATCTCGATCACTCCTCTAAGCTCCTTGGGGATGAAAGGTTGCCACAATCCCCCCTAACGTCTTGCTTGGGTAATTCAGAGTGTAGGTGGACAAGAATCTTCTGCCATGAGGCTTGACCGCTGCAGCTGGTATACGCCCACCACTTCATATCATGGCAATCTCCCCACACCCATTCAACTCTGTTAACTACGTTAGCTGGTGCGAGAATTCCCTTTGGCCTGTTTCAGCTGTACATATTGTTTTCCCACTAATTCCTCTCTCATTCAGTCTTTTTCCTGCTTCACTGACATACCATGTTCATTCAAAGCTCTCTTCACACCTTTCATCCATATCATATTAGATCCTAGTTTTGGTCAGCTCCAGCCACTTCTGTACTTCGCTCTATCTTTGTCTCTTTCCTGCTCCACTTACATACCATGTTCATTCAAAGCTCTTTTCACACGTTACATTCATATCATATTAGGTCCTACTTTTGGTCAGCTTCAGCCACTTCTTTACTATCTTTGCTAGTTGTTCATGTTTTAATCTTCCCATGGGTCCAAACCTTCCCAGTGCTTTCTTATCTAACTTTATGCAAATATACAGTGTATATATATATATATATATATATATATATATATATATATATATATATATATATATATATATATATATATATATATATATATATATATATATATATATATATATATATATATATATATATATATATATATACACATATATACCCCGGTTATATGCGTATATTGGTTCGATATATCACTGTATCGAGTATATATATTTGATATATTATTATTATATTATGTGTACAGTATATGCATATATATTAAAATATATATATATATATATTATCATATATAATATATATATATAATATATATATATATATATATATATTGATATATATATATATATATATATATATATATATATATATATATATATATATATATATATATATATATATATATATATATATATATATATATATATATATATATATATATATATATATATATATATATATATATATATATATATATATATATATATATATATATATATATATATATATATATATATATATATATATATATATATATATATATATATATATATATATATATATATATATATATATATATATATATATATATATATATATATATATATATATATATATATATATATATATATATATATATATATATATATATATATATATATATATATATATATATATATATATATATATATATATATATATATAGTGTTCCCCCGGTTATTTGCGTTTCTTGGTTCGCTTTCTCACTGTATCGCGTTTTTTTTTTTTATAAATTATTATTTTATTTTGTGTACAGTATATGCAAAAATATTAAAATATTAAAAAAAAAAATTCTCAGTACTTTAATGTTTTTATTGAAAAAACATATTTCATTATCTAATTGATAAAAAAAAAAATTATTTCCCAGCCTACGAATAATAAAACAGTAAAAAATAGTAGAAAACATAAATTTAGATAGATAGATAGATAGATACGTTTATTGACCACCTCTTTTGAAAAGTACAGTATAATCTTTACAAAAGGAATATTTGGTCCAAATTACAATGAATAAATACAATAGATTTTGTACAATCATCAAATAAGTGAATGAATTTTAAATTAATATACATTGTACTAATAACTGAATGATATACGTACGTACAGTATAACTCACAGTATTGCATCATGCGAAAGTGTTCGATAGCGTACAATGTATTGGGGTCGCAGCTACTTGAGCTAGCATAAATATTTATATTTCCAGTAGTTTCATGATTTTATTGATAAAAAAAACGTATTTATCAGCCTAAGAATAATAAAACGGTAAAATATAGTAAAAAACATAAATACTAACAGTATTGCAACATGTAAAATACGATACCGCTATCAGCGTTTCAGACAAAGACTCGTTCAGTCTAACTCACGTGTGCGCCATTCGCGTTGTGCTTATTGAACGTTTTGCTTGTGTTCGATAGCGTACAATGTATTGGAGTCGCAGCTACGTGAACTAGCATATATATTTATATTTCCAGTAGCTTCATGATTTTATTGATAAAAAAAACGTATTTCTTAGCCTAAGAATAATAAAACAGTAAAAAATAGTAAAAAACATAAATACTAACAGTATTGCAACATGTAAAATACGATACCGCTATCAGTGTTTCGGACAAAGGCTTCCACCATCTTCCATTGTCTCGCCTCAATCGTGTGCGCCATTCACGTTGTGCTTATTATTATTAATATGTTTTGCTTGTGATTTTTTACTCGCATATTTTAACCTTTGCAATGCCTCCCAAGCATCCTTCATCTTCTAAGGCTTCTTGTAGTGAGCCTAAGCGGCAAAGGAAAATGTTAACCATTGTAGATAAAGTGAAACTCTTAGGTATGTTGAAAGAAGGAAAAAAGTTTGTGAATGTCGGCCGCTATTTTACGTAAACGTAAAAATTATTGTAAAATAATGTACCTATGTATGTCACGATGTCATATCATCATCACCTCATTCACGGTAAGTTTTCCTATCACTTTCATAAAAAATTACGTTGCTTGCTGTTATTTATAATGTAAAGGGTGTTTTTTTAACAGTACAGGGAGGGTTTATACAGTGTAAACGTAAAAATACATTAAAATATCTTTGTACATATAGGCTGATCCTACTCCGCGGTTTTCCTGGTTCGCGCCGGGTCCCGGAACCGAACTACCGCGATAAGGGGGGGAACACTGTATATATATATATATATATATATATATATATATATATATATATATATATATATATATATATATATATATATATATATATATATATATATATATATATATATATATATATATATATATATATATAGAGGTTCGTTCTCTTGCATCCTCCTCCTCTTCTATTGCTTAATGCGATCGGATATTATGAAGATAATGGAAAAAAAATCATTAAGAACAAACAGCAAGCAAACTTTCTATATAATATCGTCAGGGAAATAGCGTGCGAGGGTGCATCAGCTGATGCAGAGGCAGCAAAACGCTTGCATCCTCGTCCTCACCACCACTATCAGTGTTGCCAGAATAGATGATTGAGAGAAATGACGCTTAGCACTTGCACTAGGAATTTTCTTAGGTGCCATGGGGGTAAAATATAATGTCACAAATGAATGAGAATGAGAGTAGCCGATAAACAGACGAATACTGTGCATAAACTAATCAATTCAAAACAATAGCGGTTTCGCGGGAATGACGAGTGACGACGCCTAACGGTAGATATTGGAACTACTGTACGTATTTTAATAAGATTTTATGTGCTTTTGTTTTTATTTATTGTACATTAACATGATTTCATGTGCTTTTAATGGTTTTCTAGTGATATTATGATTCCAATATTTGTAGTGGACAGACGTAAAGTTGATTGTAATGACGTAAACTTTATTTTTATTTTATTTTTTATTTTTCCATTTTTTTTTTTGGAAAACCGACGTATAATCGAGAACGACTTAACTCGAAACGACGTAAGCCGAAGTATACCTGTTATATATATATATATATATATATATATATATATATATATATATATATATATATATATATATATATATATATATATATATATATATATACAGTGTTCCCCCGGTTATTCGCGTTTCTTGGTTCGCGTTCTCACTGTATCGCGGTTTTTTTTTTTTTTTGACAATTTTTTTTTTTTTTTTTTTTGTGTGTGTGTGTGTGTGTGTGACACCAGGATGGGCCAAAAATGATAAAATAAAGCAGACTTTATCAGGTTGTAAAGAGAAACAGATATGGAGAGTGTAATGACCTGTCAGATGTGAAGGGATTATAAAAGATGTGTAATGAATATCCAGCTCTCTGCTGGGTTTTAATATACCTCTGCATTACTTTCATGATGTCTATTCCAATAATTCTGCTTAGATATTATTATTATTATTATTATTATTATTATTATTATTATTATTATCATTGGCAACAATAATTTTCCTTTGATGATGATTGTGGAGATTATTATCATCATCATCATTATTATTATTATTAAGGGCTCATCATTGTTTGTACATCTGTTGGTTTATTTACTTTTAATAACTGTGTAAAGTGCCCCTCCCTAGTTGGCTGGGACAAAGAGAGTGTGGGGGGTTGGGTAGAATAGGATGTTGGAGAGAGAGAGAGAATCTTTAAGTAACTCTTGTTCATTCAACCAAAACTACATTATTTATAGTAAAAATAATGGTTTAATTACAAATTCGTAGTAATAATGATGATGATAATAATAATAATGATAATAATAATAATAATAATAATCTCCCCAATCATCATCAAAGGAAAATTATTGTTGCCAATAATAATAATAATAATAAGATCTAAGGAGAAGTTTTAGAATACACATCATGAAGGTAATGCAGAGGTATAGTAAACCCGGCAGAGAGCTGGATATTCATTACACATCTTTTATAATCCCTTCTCATTTGACAGGTCTTTACACTCTCCATGTCTGTTTCTCTTTACAGCCTGATAAAGGCCGTTTTATTTTATAATTTTTGGCCTGTCCTGGTGTCATAATCATCTTATTTTTTTTTTTTTTTTTTTTTTTTTTTTTTTTTTTTTTTTAAGGCTGATCCTACTTCGCGATTTTCCTGGTTCGCGCCGGGCCCCGGAACCGAACTACCGTGATAAGGGAGGGAACACTGTATATATATACAGTATATATATATATATATATATATATATATATATATATATATATATATATATATATATATATATATATATATATATATATATATATATATAATAATGATGGTGATCTTTTCTTATCGTAATCCTCTTTGTACTCGTGAAAGAAGTGTTAAAAAAAAAAAAATTTCCAGCGTTATTTGCGAAATTAAATTTTTTTTTACTATTATTTGTTGGGGGCGTTATTGCAATTTCGTGTATAAAAAAATTGCGCATAAAAGGAACAAGGTGTATATATATATATATATATATATATATATATATATATATATATATATATATATATATATATATATATATATATATATATATATATATATATACTATATAAATATAGTATAAGGAATTGTTTTCATTTCAAGTCCTAGTTTTATTTTCATATGTCATATAAATGTTTTTATGTCTTAGATTATGAACTTTACTGCTATGTTAGCATAGGTGGGTAATGTAGGTGCTTATTTAGGTGTTCCGACCTTCACGGAAAATCGATTACGACTCATTTTGAGGAACGGAACTGTAATTTAGGCCAAGGACTCCTTGTATTTCAAATATGAAAATTATGCAAAAATGAAAAGAATAGTATAAATATAATGATAAAAATAATGATAATAATTATACTAAAAATTTATCTCTTTTATTGTAAGTAATATAATAGAAATATATAAAGAAAAATTTGCATTATTGTATGGGGTTTATCTTGAGGGACGATTTTGTTGAGGCTGAGTTTTAAAGACATTTATCTATAAAGTTAGGGATCCATTGCCCCTTTGATAAACAGATATTATCCTTCATATCGAAGATAAATAGTTCTACTATTTTCTACTTGAAATGACGTGTACTTTTAAACAACATAGTGGCACCACTCCAGTCAATATTGTGATTATGTTCATTTAAGTGTAGAATAAGTGCTGAGTTTTTGTCTAACTTCCTTCTTGTGTTCTGAGATTGCCTGGGGTTTAGAACTGCTGTGCCTATCAGTCCTATGTACACTTTGTTACAGTCATTACAATGAATTTGATACACTCCTGCATTATCTTCTTTTTTATATTGGCAACGGTTACTAATTCCTTTTATTAAGGTAATGGGAGAGTGAAAAGTAAATGGAGACTGTTTACCTAGTGCATCATTTATGGTGCTTAGCTTTTGATGAAAAGAAAGAAGGATCTCATTTGTTATTATTTTCTTGGGGGGAATCTGTGGGGAGTTTTAAAAGTCTGCTTAGCTTTATGATATTAAAGAAAGCTAATAATCTTGTCTAAGCTTTAAATTAGACATTATGAAATATAAAAACTGAAATAAATAAGATATATTAAATACATCATTCTTAATTTTCCAGGGAATGAAGTTGTTTCCAGTCTACCTCTTCAGTTGGTTCTTTATTTCTCATCTCTTTTCTTTCCATGCTGGTTGGTGTCTTCCATCCTAATGCTATATTTAAAGGTAACTGTAAATAGTAAATTTTTCGTAGAGAGTATTATATTGTAACAATTTCAAAGTAGCTTCATTATATTTGCTCTGATAGCCAAAGTCCATACATTTTGCTAGTCAGTGTAAATGGTCTTTTAAATATTTAATCACCTTTTTTTTTCATGAATATAAAAGTGCTAGGAAACACAGTGGAACCTCGGTTTTTGAACACCTTAGTTATCGAACAATCTGTAAATGGTCTTTTAAATATATAATCAGTTTTTGATAACCTTAGATATCGAACAGTCTGGTTTTCAGACTTTTTCTTTAGTTTTTGGACTTTGTCTTGGAACTCGAATAGTAAGCCATGTGGCTCAAAGGCCATGCAGGCTGAGAGAGTCTCAGTTACACCATAATCACCTTTCAGTGCGTATCTCTATGAGAATTTGCAGTGCCTTTTCTTGTCTTTCATTATGTTGTAATGTATTTCATTAATATTATATTATTAAATATGCCACCATAGAAGGTAGGTGACGTTATAAAACTGAAAAGAAAATTGGTCGTAGCCACGATTGAGATGAAAAAGAAATGATACCGTTACATAAAAATTGCATTTGTGTCTGTAATCTCCCAAGCAATATGGTATCAATGATCTATAATTTTTCAAACTTGAAAAGGCACTCAAGGGAGATAATGTTGCCGATGGAGGGAGAATTATTAGTAAATATATACTGTAGATAACTGGAAATCTTGAAAAATTGTTGTTTGGATAAAAAAGAAACAGTTAGCTGGTGATAGCCTCTCTGAAGTTTGGATTGTGAAAAAGTGAGGCGATGAGGTGATGACCTGGTATAGAGATAACCTTAGTAGAATTGATGATAGCAACGTGGTCAAAGCTAGCTGGGGGCAATTTGACATTTTTAATAGGGGAAGGGGTACACGGGGTCCTCGGTTTACGATGTCCTTGAGTTACGATCATTCGTGGTTACAATGCATAAATTATTTTGCTTCTTTTTTTATAATTTTGGGCCTGTTACAGTGCATGAATTATTTTGCTTCTTTTTTGATAATTTTTGGCCTGTATAATGACTCCCAAGCATAAAGCAGATTCTTCTGATGGCAATGCTTTGAAGAAAGGAAAGCCATCACCATGGAAGGGAATTGAAGATTTTGAAAAACATTGAAAAGGGAGAAACTTTACTGCTGCATTAGCATAGATGGTTGATGTAGGTGCTTACCTAGGTTTGTTCTGACTTAAGCTAAAAGCTGGGTTATGTCACGTCTTGAGGAACGGAACTCCGATGTAAATCGAGGACCCCTTCTACACAGTTTGGTCAGGCATGAGGAGGGTGTGAGCTCGAACTAAGTAGCTTCTAATTTATTCAAGAAATCAGTGACTATGTAAAGGCTGAGGGTTTTCTTCTCAGCAATTGTTCACCTGTGATAAAACAGGCCTATTTTGGAAAAAGATATGCCAGAAAGGACCTATGTCACTCTAGAAGAAAGAGCATTACCAGGACACAAGCCAATGATGGACAGGCTGATGCTTTTATGTGCAAATGCAAGTGGAGACTTCACATCTGAGGATAGCGATACCAGGAAAATATTGTAGAGAGATAGCATTAGAGTTTAGTAGCATAACAAATAATAATAATGGTCAAACTCCTTTTGATTGGGGTGGGGATGGAGGTGAGGGTGGGGTTGGTGAGTTAGTTCGACCAAGGGACAGATCACTGATAAGAAATAATCCTTTGATACCTGAGGTTAGCAAAACCGTACCTGGAGGCGATGGAGGGTTGAAACCGGGCGTTCTCTTCATATCGGGCAACAAAACCAAACAGATAGTTAGAATATAACTCTTTAATACGAAAGTTCATTGGCATCTTGTTAATGCTTTCATTGGAAAGCGAATGCTTTCCACTGTAATTGGTTATTAAGCACGAAATACTCTATATTTTGGGTTCCTATCTCTATTTTTTAAATTGCCACCGACTTTCCAACTCTGATTATTTTTATTAATATGAAACAATATGGCAGAATTTCAGAATGAACAAAACAGTAATTGAAAACAACTATTTTTCTGAATACAGGGTATATCCAGTCTTTATAACTTTTCAGGTTTGGAGTATTCGTATATCAAGTCTGTAGACTGTTTAATCATCTGTATTTAAGACTTCATTTTTATTGTATATCTAGTCTGATATATGTGTACTGTTTATATATTTTTTAGTTTTAATGAATATATTTAGTGTGATATATCAACTGCTGATTGAATTTGTTTTAGCATTTGTCCGGTCTATTTCAATGTATCCACTGTTCATTAGACCGTATTCCAATTTAAATATCCAATTTATTATATTCCCTGTTCATATTTGTTTCAGTTTCACTGTATATCAAGTCTCCATCAATTTGTTTTGGTGGCAATATATATTGCTTTTCCTGTGATAGAAGTTATAAGGCTGTACATTGGGTATATTGGAAACTTAGAGGAAAAGGTTTGTATTCTATAGATGTGTTTCTCTTCAAAATTCTATTGTGTACAAATATTGATTTATATAATATATATAATAATTTGATGTTTACCCCTTGGGCAAGGGAGTAAGAATTCCATGCTTGGATTTCTTGTTTGGTTCTGTGTTTGTAATACTCTTGACAAGATGTATGGAGACAAACAGAAAAAGGCACTTTAAGTTAGGGAAAATGTTATATTTCTGAAAATTGCATCCCAACACACCCATTCTCCTTCTCTCTGTTTACTTCTTGGAAGTTTTAGTCTCATATCTATTATTGTTTGCTGGCTGTCTTGCTAACAGTGATGGTAGGGAAAGGGTATTTTTTTTCTGAATTCTCCTTGAGCTGTGGCCTACATTCCATTTACTTTAGAGCTTGTCAAACAAAACATCAACGTAAGCATGTGGCCAGACTTAATGTTCCAGCTTTCCCAAATGCGACTCGTTGTCATATTGACTACACCTCCACTAAAGAGCAAGATTGGCTGCACGAAGACTCAGATATACGCTTTTCCCCTATCAAAAAGCCTTTTCTTTAGGAAGGACGGAATTGTCAGGCCATCACTCCCTTATCCCTGTTAGTTGGCTCTTTTGACATATAAGGACAAAAAGGGAGGTTTTGCTTTCCCCACCAGAGACCTCATATAACATGCAGGGAACATGAGGGTGACTTACATTCTCTCTCCCTGTTCATAAAGGATGAGAGGATTACTGGTATAGTTTTTTCTCATGGGATATGTATGCCTATATGCTTCTCAAAGAAATTTACAACATTGCTCTTCCTTCTCTATACATTCATGACCTTGTCCAATTTTCTACAAGTATCTGTAAGTGTTCTAACCTGTAGTAGATTGGTTTGATATAAGTTGTAATATTTTTATGAATATATTTTTAAATGCTGCTGTTTTTTCCCATATTTCAGTGATTAATCTCTTCCAGGTTCCAGAATTGGCTGGAAGTTGGCTTCTGACGCTCCTGTTACAGATACCATTACTGATATTTCTCTTAGTGGTGCCAGGAACCTTACCTCTTCCAATGGATTATGCTGTCAACGCAATATTTCTCTTATTTGCCTTACTGCATTTAGCATTTGGTTATAAAGCAGTTAATACCATTTCTACACATCAGGCAAAGTTGTATCAAATGTTTATGATAATGAGAAATGAGCACGAGGAGTAATCATATATATATATATATATATATATATATATATATATATATATATATATATATATATATATATATATATATATATATATATATATATATATAATATATATATATATATATATATAGTCACCTTGCTATTTACGCGAGTTTAAACTACGCGATATTGGAATAATGCATCTTGAAAATAATAGTAAAATAAATAGAATTCCGCGAATAATAGGCGCGAGAAGAAATGGTTCTGTTTAGTAACTAAGCGACCGCCTTTGAGGCAGTTTCCCACCATGCTGCAATGTGCTTCAGTCTCTCTTCACCCTGTATGAACCCCATTTACAACCAGGGGTTAGCTCTCCCCCTTCCTCCTCCTCTTCTCCTCCCTCTCCAACTGCTTAAGTCACCTCCTCACCGCCACCACGCTCGTCCCAGTATGCCTGTTGCCCATCGTATATAGAGCGAGTACACCTGTGTAATATTTTAAGTTTTTTTTTTATATCTTTAATACTGTACTACATTATTTTATTCAGGCTTTGCACAATGAAAAAAAAATGAGTTTTCTAGTCTTTCTTTTGTTAATTTTTTTTATTTTAACTTTGTTTACATTAGCAGCTAGGGGCTCGTTCTACCACTTCCCCATCCTCTTCTATTGTTTAAGTCAAGTGCTCACCGCCACCACGCTCGTCCCATGCCTGTTGCTCACCATATATAGAGTGAGTAGAATGTGTTTTATATTTTTTTTTCAGTAATTCAGGCATTGCATAATGAAAAAAAAATTTAGTTTTCCAGTATTGCTTTTGTTAATTTTTTTTATTTTATCTTTGTTTTCATTTGCAGATAGGGGTTCGTCCTCCCGCTTCCCCCTCTACTTCTACCGCTTAAGTCACGTGCTCACCGCCACCACGCACGTCCTAGTATGCCTGTTGCCCACCTCATACTTGAGTTCGTTAATTTGTTTACGGTACAGTATTTATTTCTAAATCTGTATATCTTTAATACTGTACACTATTTTTATTTTAATATACATATCTACAGGTATTTCACCTTTGTTATGAACTTGTAAAATATGTTTTACTTATTTTATTTCTTTGGCATACTGTGTTTATATACGGTTGTGGAACGTATCTATGCCTATTGCCATTATTCCTTATGGAAATTGACTGTTTAAATTACGAGTAATTTATATTGCACGAGCCTTTTGAGATCCTATCCTCACATTATTTCGAGAGGTGAGTGTATATATATATATATATATAATATATATATATATATATATATATATATATATATATATATATATATATATATATATATATATATATATATATATATATATATATATATATATGAAGCAAAAAAAGGCCCATAAATAAAACACAAAAAGAAGCGAAGATGTACTATATATTACGACTGGACTCCAGTCCTCTTCAGGTACAAATGAATTGATAAATACAGAGCTGTGGATAAAGGTGGGGAGAGATGCTAGCTATGATTCCCAGGAGGATTCACGATGGGATTATCCTCAAACCTCAGGTCAGGTGGACGGTCATTTGGCATAATCTTCTTAATGAGGTCTTTTAATAATGCTTCATCCACAACGTCAGATCTCCACTGTCCATTTGATAAATTTAATGTTTCGGATTTTTCTATAAGGGCTGCTTCAAGTATCTTTCTCCTATATTGGCAATTACTCTTATATAGCAATGAGGACTCACTCCAATTAATAGGGTGCCCAGTATCTCGCATATGCACAAATAAAGCAGAACTTTCAACGCCATATCTTACTGCTCTTTTATGCTCGGAAATTCTCTGGCCTAGTGAACGACCAGTTTGACCTATGTAGGATTTTTCGCAGGAACAGCAATCAATTTTATAAATCCCTGCTTCTAAAGCTTTTTTATTTTGATATACGTTAATTAGTGAAGAACCAATTGTTTTGGGATAATTAAATATGAAAGGATTACTTCTGCCTAATTGATCACTAAGAATTTTAATATTTTCTAAATAGGGTATTTTAATTGTATTAGTAAAGTTTATTTTTGGCTGTTCTGTCGGCCCATTATAAAATATTTTGTTTGCTTTGTTAATTGCTTTTTCGATTACATACGCGGGATACATGAGACTTTCTAATTGTTGGCGGATTAATTTGAATTCATATTTTAAATGATGAGTGGAACACACTCTAAGACCTCTTAGGAAAAGATTGCATGCAACACCAGTTTTTACAGACAAAGAATGATAGCTTAGAAAGTGTATATAAGAGACAGAGAAAGTTTTCTTCCTATAGACAGTAAATGAGTATTTATTGGGTTCTCTAATAACTAAGACATCCAGAAATAGTAGCTGGCCCTCCGATTCCCATTCGGTTTTAAACTTGATGCTAGGGACTAAATCATTAAGTTTATTAAAAAATGTGTCAAATTCTCCCCAACGGGAGTCCCAATATGAAAATATATCATCTACATATCGCAACCATATCATTTCTTTGGGCTTAATACTGACTAGAATCTCAAGAGCAGTAAGATATGGCGTTGAAAGTTCTGCTTTATTTGTGCATATGCGAGATACTGGGCACCCTATTAATTGGAGTGAGTCCTCATTGCTATATAAGAGTAATTGCCAATATAGGAGAAAGATACTTGAAGCAGCCATTATAGAAAAATCCGAAACATTAAATTTATCAAATGGACAGTGGAGATCTGACGTTGTGGATGAAGCATTATTAAAAGACCTCATTAAGAAGATTATGCCAAATGACCGTCCACCTGACCTGAGGTTTGAGGATAATCCCATCGTGAATCCTCCTGGGAATCATAGCTAGCATCTCTCCCCACCTTTATCCACAGCTCTGTATTTATCAATTCATTTGTACCTGAAGAGGACTGGAGTCCAGTCGTAATATATACTACATCTTCGCTTCTTTTTGTGTTTTATTTATGGGCCTTTTTTTGCTT